>JANHFT010003064.1:28017-41512 GCA_032467955.1 Pseudoxenodon macrops | reverse complement strand
TTTCTTTCTTTCTTTCTTTCTTTCTTTCTTTCTTTCTTTCTTTCTTCCTTCCTTCCTTCCTTATGCGTTTACATCATAATTTCAATTCAGCAAACAATCTATAGTGTAAGTCTAAACTAGAGTGAGCAACTTTTAGGATCTGGGAATTTGACAATATTTTTTCAAAGGCCCATTGTCACGTGAGAGGGCAAGGGTTCATGTGGTGACACTAGAGTTTTCTACGTTGAGAGCAAGGATTGATCCTTTGCCCATCATTTTTTAAAATTATATTAAATTCCTATAGATTTATGAATAATATATTTATTTTGCGTTTACTACTTCAGAATGCTAGAAAACTGTACTTACGTTTTTAGCAACCGTGGTGTGGATAAGATTGAGAGAAAGAGAGAGCTTGGGAAGTACAAACTGAGATCAGTCGTTCCATGCAGCTCTCATGCTCCAGTTTCCCAACCCAGACAGACAGACAGGTAGAAGGTGCAGAAGCCTCTTCTATTAAAATTTATGATTTATTATTTGTATAGTTATTGTATGGCTCTGCATTTAGTAAGCTGTATTTAATTTATAGTCTTCTGTGGTTTATTTTTCCTACCTATCTTTTCTTCTGTGTATCATTAGATATACAGAACTGCTAAAGTGGAAATCAGAAGTAAAGCTTTGATTTTACCAAATTGTAAAATTTAGCTGTTTAGTCCTGATTGTACTGTGTAGTAGAACTATTTAGTTCTTTAATTGGTAGCTTGGATGAGAATGAAAGCAGCTATCTGTTTCTGTTAAGACCTGGAAAATTTGTGGCAAGAATAGGAGATTGCACAATTTTTCTTAGCCACAGGACACGGATGTGGGGAAGGCTGTTCTAAAAAATTCTTCAGACTTCCTTTTATTATAAGGGACAATTTAATGCACCAAAACAGCTTCTAGAATTGAGTAGATGTAAGCAATGGGGCAATTCAACCGGTGTAACAACCGGCCCACTGAGCATATGCTTGCTATCCTCGCACTCGTGCCAAACAGACACTCTGCACATGCACGGTTCATTTGAAAACAGCACTTGAACTTACCTATGACTGCAGCCCTGGTGAGTAAAACAGCTGAGGTGCAGCAATCCGCTCAGCCGTGCCGATCAGCTGGGCTTCAAAGAAATGGGTCAGTATAGCGCAGGGGTGGGCGGGCCCACATGATCGTCAGAGCAAACCGGTTCACTCTCAGCTGATTGTCGGAACTACCAGCTCACCTGAATTGGTCCAAATAGGCTGAATCCCACCCTAAGGTAAATCTAGAGCAAGTAATGACATAAAAGTAATTCTGCTGAATAAGATCAAATATACTCCAGGATCCAACATAGGTTAAAGCCTCTTGCTTGTTTCCTCTTAACCTATGTTCCAGTTAAAATAATGCAAATTATAGTTAGCAATTGTGGTGAATAAAATGCAATATGGTTGCTCCATGAATTTGTGGATAAATATATAAGGAATGCTGGTGGTAAGTTACTTTTTTTTTATAGCTCTGTTGTAACTTTGAACCATTGTTAAATGAATGGCTGTAAGTCAAGGACTACCTGTATGATGCCAAGTTAAAAACTGAGATGATTAGCAACAAATATATAACAAACATATAATGCAGTGAAAAGCATGGATCTGAAAAAATAACAATTATAAGTAATAGGTAAATAGCAAAGTAGTGGTGCAAGAAGATTAATTTATTTCCATTGATAGAATATTTATTAAAGATGGAAACACACATGGACATGCTTTAAGATGTGAAAATGCTGGTATAAATATTGCAGATAGTAAGAAATCTGTTACAAATAATGGATGTTTAACAAAGAAGCAAAAATTCTACATGTATATGTTATATGAAATGAAGAGTTACATATGTCTGGGAATATATAAAAGTAAGTAAAACTGGCTGGGAATTGTCAGTTTTAAAATATGTGTGGGAAAATGAGAAGAGTTAACATAACAAATGTTATGAATTTGTTGAATAAATGTGGATTGAAGAAAAAGTGAAATAAATTACTTTGTAGTGATTTGGTCATATGGAAAGAATAAATGAAGTTCAAATTACAAAATAAAGTATGAAGAAAGAATGAGTGGGCTGAGAAGGAATGGGAAACCTAAAGTCATGGTTGAATGGAGGTAATGACATTTTGAAAAAAAAAGGTGACACATTTAAAGACAAGGGGCAAAATAAGAAGTTTTCTATAGAAATGGTGCAAGCACAAATGTTTTTCAAGGAGATATGGAAAGGTGAATTGTTTTGGCATACACGTGATTTAGAAATTGACATTCAGTCTTCACAAGTTTGGTTCATGGCAAATATAAAGAACTTCAGTATTCATCACGTCGGTGAAATAATCTTAATTGACATGAATGACCTATTTTGTATATCAGCGTCTTTCTCACTTTACAATTTTTCGTATTTTGTTGGAAAGAAAAAGAAAATGTTGGATTACTTCAGGGAAAATGTAGTAGAAGGCATTTTTTATAAGCCAAAGCATTGTTTCTTAAAATAGAACTAAAATGCTTAAAAAAAGACTTGTACAAAACATATAATTCCAATGTTTCGTTTGTTAGTTTTTATGACAGTTTAAAAAAAAACTTTAATAAATAAAAGTTTACGTGGGAGAGCTTAACTGGGCTCACACATCACACAATTGGCTGCTTTTGGACAGTATTCCTAATACGCAAACCAAGGACCACACAACACACTAAGTCAAAAACCAAACAAGACACATTATGGCTTAGCATGAAGCCATAATGTGAAAAGCTAGCTGTTAAAAATGAAGAAAATGAACAACATCTGGGTCTTTTATAAATTAATTTCTTTGAAAGGGAAGGAAAAAAACCCAAAACCAAACATCCTTAGAAGGAGAAATTTGCCATCAGCATAAGGTAAGAATTTAATGGAAGAACCAAGCTTGGCAGAATTTGTCTCCTCTAACAGGTGTCAAGGTAATTAAATCTCACATTTCTTGTATTTCTCTTTGTCTTATTGCAAGATCTACAATGTATTTTTAAAAAGTATCTTCTTCATTTCCACCACCCCCGCCCCCTATGGTTTACAAAACACTAGGCACTAGATACATATAATGGTACTGTTTTTTCTTGTTCCACTTACTTTAATCCAGATATTCCATTCCACCAAATACATTCCTATTGTTTCTGTTCCATTTGAACAAACTGTATTCTTGTATTCTTCAATTTTTTAGCCCAATCATGTAACATTCTACCAAATCTGTTATACTAATGAAATGTGCTTTTCTGTAATAATAATTTTTATATATCACATTTAGAGGTTATCCATCTGAGTCACATTTTAAGCTCGTCTATTTACCCACCTTGTGTTACTAGAAGTTTGTGTATCTAGAAGTTACTAGATAGATAACAAAAGCCATAAATATTATGAGTCAGTGTGTTCCAATTTTTCTTTGATTATTTGAATAGGCTCCAACATAGTTGTGGCCTTGCTTACTCCCACAATATACAATCCTTGACTGAATCTAGATTTCTCCTTTCAGTCTTTCACATTATTTAACATTTTTGTGGCAGAAGTATAATAATAAACTCATATTGTAGAGTTGTAAGTCCTTGAACCTGAAGTGCTGCTAATCAGTAGCTTTCCTGACTTATTCTACTTATAAAGTATACTCTTTTAATTAGTTATTCCACCATTGAATTTCTCAGATTTAGTAGAGCGGAAATATGTACCGCTTAAGGCTCAAGGTCATGTGAAAACCCACGCAGGGTTTGGATATAACTTCTACAAAGGTTCTGATTAAATTGTAGTTTGTGATATGAAAAAAGAGAATGTGATTATGTTTTTGCCCAAGTGTTGGCTACAGGTACTTCTAATAATACCCAAATTTCAGAATGTACTTGCTGACATGACACTTGTATGGGTTTTTTTCTTCACAGTCCTGACAGAATGTTACTTGTAAAAGCTTACAAGTAAAACTAGAACCTTGTCTTAAAAACAAGCACGTTTATCTAGTTTCAAGCAATGCTGCTTAAATCACATTCTTGAGAACTTTTTGGCACTCTGCCTCTTGCTTTAAGATTGGCTAAAAACTAACCCTTGTAACATATCATCCCCTATTTCTTGATACTTTTGCCAGCCCATTTGTGAAGGACTAACTGTAGCCTTTCAGGCAAAAAGAACAGCAATTCATCTCTTTTTGGAAGACCATTGCTAAGAAGTTGCCTCGTCTAAACACTAGGATAGCGATGCATTTTATAACTTCTCTAGTCCATGCCTTCAAGGAAATTCCCAAAATGCAGTATGCGTGAAATTCTTCAAATTGGCAAATATCACGGCCAATGACTTCTGTCCATGGAATATGTAAAGGGTTGCAGCTATGTGTGGCCTTCAGCTATATTTTGCCCATGGGCTACAAAGTATTATAGAGTATCTCCCTTCTCTACGTCAATGATCCTTTGAAACCTACTAAACTTTTAAAATGAGACATGCTTCCTTAATGAGCAGTTTTTGTGAAATGTAATAGGCATTTTTTGTATATGAATTTCCATGTGACTGCTTACTGTACTGGAAAAACACAACAGCCAGTCTTTTGCTGAACACTATTGGTATGTTGCTTTTGGTTCCATGAAAATACACCCTCTTACTTAGTAAGAATTAACCCACTTAAGAAACTAATTAGGGCAGTGTTGTGAGGTTATATGCTTGCCATTTTTTATATGGCAATTTCTTGGTTAGCAATTAGAGGTTCGTTTTTTCATTTCAGCTAAAATGTAGATAGGCTTGTTTAAACCGTGTAATTGCCTGTGTCTATGCTTCAATCAAATAGCTCCCTTATCTCTGGAATGTATAATGAAAGTTGTAAGTTTAGAATATGTACTCCACCTTTTCTGCTTTGGGGAAACAATGTACTTGGTGCTTATCTGTGATTATTGCAGGGATCAAGGTTGCTCATAATGCAATCTTATTTTCATTTGGCATGGGGATTAAGTCACACTGACCATAATTGAATTTAGTTGTGTGGAAAACTTCATTTATTTTTTAAACTGGCTTTATTAGAATAAGTTCTAATAGTTTCAAGAAGCTATGCTATCAAGAAGATAAATTATTCTTCATTTTAGGGAAACATTCCAATAAAGATTAGCAACATTTTTTGTCTGAGGGAACAGATTGTCATCTTAAATCCTTGCCCTTGGATATATTTGCTACCAAAACACAGACAGCATATTTGAAAAGTATTTGTTACAGTTAGATTTTGCAACTGTGTATTAATCATAACAATGTAATCAGCATAAGTCAAAAATAAAAGATTTCCTTTTTAAGCAAAAAAAAAAAGTGTGCCTACTATATGTAACTGGTGCAAGAGGGCATTGAATTTTAGAATCTGAAACTTTTCATAAAAGTCACGTTTGATCTCAAAGGGGAGGGATAGGTAAAGAGCTCCTGGCCTACTTTCCTTAAATGTTATATAGAACTGGAACAGGCTGTTTAATAAGAATGTGGAATTCATTTCTTGCATTTTTTTTTAAAAAGCAGGGTGAATACACAACTTGGACTTTTAGCCCATTATATCTCTTTACCAGCAATCATTCTGAACATCTCAAGAAATGACTTTTCACTAACTATCTAGAAATCTTTATTAACATATGCCAGATATGAAACCAGGGAGTTTTTAGAGCATAGTTACACAACCTAAAATTCTAGGGTCATCTATAGACCGCATGGTCCTTCCAAGAGCTGGTCTGCCTTTGCTTAAGTAGCTGACATGGCAGTGGATGCTATTTGGTTGCCATTGCTTCCTGGAAGAGACATCTGACAGACAGCCCTACTCTGTGTGAGGAGCTCTACAAACAGAATCAGCCATTGTTATGAACAGGCCCTGGGAACATGGGAAAGAGTATGGTACCATTTCCCAATGAAGTCAGAAAGTGGGGGAATGGGAGAGAAAAAAATAGGAATGTTAAAATGGAAAATGAAAGCAAAGGAAATGTTACACTTAGTTTGGTAAAAAAGAAGAAGAAAAATGAGAAGAAAGGTACCTTTATTTGAAGGTACCTTTATTGTAGTGGGGAGGGTCTCAGGAAGGAGTTCCTGGAATGAAGAGACTAAAAGCAATTCATTTCAACCCATGATGCTAGTAGACCCCCTATTGGTGTGTTTAATCCTGTGTTAATTGAGGAGTTAGGTATTTTAACCTGGTGTCTTTTATTTCTACTTTTAATGTCTTGTATTTTACCTTTATTAGCTAGCCAGAATTATTTGCTTGGTTGGGGATGGATAGGAAGATCAGGATTCAGAAGGACAGAGGGAGATAAAAGTAGGAGGAAATGGATCAATAGTCACAAAGGGCAATTAAACAATTGAGATCAGAGTCCAGTTTTGGATCCCTGCCCTTGGCCCCAAAGGTACATTGCCCATGTCTTTGAAGGCCTTGGGTCAAACTGTTGCTCTTGATCGCCAAGTCTGCCAGTAATGATTAGTCAACTTCCCAATGAGACTACTGCAACATATATGGGGGCTGTCTTATAGCTTCAGTTGGCACAAAATGAAGTGACTTGCAAGAATAGATTTCTGGGCACATACTATGTCTGTACTATGGCCCCTGCACAGACTTCTTATTACCTCCTAGGTGGAATTTAAAGTTGTGGATTTAACACTTAAAGTCCTTTATGGCACCAGGGGCGCCAATTCTGTAGTAGAGTCAGGTTGAGCACTTCAATTTTGTTGGGAAAAATAATTAGTTATCCTCCATTTTTGGCAAGTTGGGGGAGGGGAATTTTATGTCTTTTATGTACACTGAGAGCATATGCACCAAGATAAATTCCTTGTGTGTCCAATCACACTTGGCCAATAAAGAATTCTATCTTCTATCTATTCCAGTGATGGCGAACCTTTTCGGCACCGAGTGCTGAAACCGGAACGTGCATGTATGTGCATGCATGCACGTGCCAGAGCGCTGAAAACCTGAAGACCAGCTGGCCAGCGCACACATGCCTTTTGGTTGGCCATTTTCAGGCTGTCTTTTGGATCTGAAAAACAGCCTGAAAATGGACAAAAAACGGTTGAAAAACAGCCTGAAAAACCTATTTTTCCGCCATTTTTGGCAGGTTTTTCGGGCTGTTTTTCGGGCCATTTTCAGGCTGTTTTGGGGATATTTTCAGGCCATTTCCAAGGCTGTTTTTTGCCATTTTCAGACTGTTGTTGATGCCATTTTCAGGCTGTGTTTCTGACTGTTTTTGGCCAAAACTGGAAGAGCAGCTGGCGATGCCACACATGCCCAGCGAGAAGGCTCTGCGTGCCACCTCTGGCACATGTACCATAGGTTCGCCATCACAGATCTATTGTTCAGCCATGTTTGTACCTGGGTATTAACTGCCTTTTGTTTATGGGCCTCTATTTTATTGTATATTATGAGAGCTAATGAAAGTTCTGTGATTATTGTGGAATGTAAATTTAATTAATCAAATAATGAATTAAAGCCACTGTTTTACTAGCCTAGTTTGGATAAGAGTTTCTTAGTATATCTTGCCTTCAGGCTGAACAGGAAATGCAGTCCAGTTTCTCTCCTGGTTCCTGGAAATAGTTAGAATCTGAAAAAAAAAGAATATGGAAGAGGATGAATGGACTTGGGCTCAATTCCAGCAAGATGTAATGAGGGAAAATCTTCTCATATCAGAAATATTCTTTCTTTAATTCTAGATGGGGCTATGTTTCCCCAGATAAAGTAGTTTGTCATCATAGAGTTGTCATTTCCCCCCCTAATTCCTCGGTTTCCATTGATCTGATTTCCCCCAACTCGGTGCTGAGTTACATCTCTCATTAGTTCTAATTCACACAACTACTGAATAAACCAACTGAGTGTTATGAGAATTAGTCCTGACTGCATCTGAAGGGTTCTAATTCGAGAAGTCTGCATGAAAAGATGCCATAGATAACAGTATCATACAGCCCAGAATATTATATAGGCAAGGAAAAACAACTACCAACAGACAATTGACAAAATATATATTTAAAATGATGTAGCTTGAATGCTTTCTAGGTAAAATTATTCCTAATTTACCCACACACTGAAAACAGTCTCTTTATATAGCCTCACAAATTAGTTTAATGTAATAGAGTGTTCTGAAAAACATGATTTAAATGTCAAAATGTAAGGAAATGGAATCAAACTGTGTTTGGTCTTGCAACTGCAGTGCTTATAAATGAAATGTTGACATGTTAGAATGTATCTGTTTGCAGCAAGAATTATGTCCATTGGCTTATCTAACACATTGACATTCCTGACATGAATTGATTTATGAAGTAAATCTCAGATATGGGAGTTATATGAAAAATCATCTTGCTTCAAAGGTTTTTATATGGCAAAAGAAATGCTTGTAGTTTAGAACTCTTGAATGCTTTCTTTTTCTCTAGTATTCCCCAACTTGGGGTGTTCCAAATGCATTTGACTTTAACTTCCCATGGAAAATAAGTTGCAGCTACTTCAAAAGAAGCTGGACTATATTTGCTAAATCATGGCTTTAATAATAATGGTTTGCTGACTAAATGATAACATTCTGAGCCAAAAAACCCATATTGTTCATTTTATGGCTTATGGTATTACATACGTTGATTATTGTGCAGCTAAACTTCAACTTTTGTCTTTAGATTTTTTTTTTGCTTTGCTTTCCGTACTTTAATTCCCTCCTTCAGTTCCTCCTGATTAATGGTAATCATGACTGGTAGTCTTGGTCTGAAATGTCAATGACTTTAATGAGATGTTGCAGAGACTGAGTCTGAAACACTTGACACATCTGTCTCCTTATAACTCCCAACCCATCAAGACTAGGACAATGTACTGTGTGTGCTCACTGGAAATCAATACCCCCCCATACTTTTAAGTGGGAGGGAGGATTGCCAGGTAACTTGTAGATCAGAATCCTTGATAATATGAGCTTTTAGGAAGCTTTACAGGACAACAGAAATTTGAGCTTAAGTATTTCCAAACTGCAAAAAAATGAAAACAGGGAACAACTATGAATGATCGCTATTATTTGCCAAAATTGGTCAAGGTGGGATCAAAGTAGAGTTTGTTTATTTATTAATTAAATTTATTTGCTCTCCATCTTGTATCGAAACAACTCTGTTTCACTGTTAATGATTCCTGCCCAGTAGCAGTGTCAATTCTTCCTAAGTTGGAAATTATATCTATAGCACTGGGTTATTTTTCAGATTTTTGCAAGAATATATTTACCACAGGTTTATTGTTAAACATTAGACTGTATATTAAATATATATAAAATTAATCCAGGAAGAGATTAGCCTTGCAGATATGAGAAGTTTCATTAATTTCTGTCAGTTGGCCTCTTTCTAAAGAAATCTGAGAGAATGAGTCTTTCTCCAAATTGGAAATCAGCAGAATGAATTATTTTTTATTACAGCCCTTATTCAAGTAAGCAAGAATACCATCATACATCACAACCAGACAAGCAAATAACCACCATGTTCACTGTGAATAAAGTGATGTACTTTATAGTTCACAATTACATGAAATTGGGCTAACTGGTGTGAAAGTAAGAAATAGTGTCCTTTCAGATTTCATGTCTCAAATAACACATTTATCACCAGACTCCTGAATTAACATTTGTTTAACTCTGCAGCAAGTACGGCAAACCTTTGCTACATTGAGAATAATTTAGGTATTTTGTGCATGTGCCTAAATAAATAGTGGTGTTTATACACCTTCCCAATCACTCAGACTAAAGGAAGTTCACAATAACCAAAAAAGAAACAACCCAAAGATGTTTAGTATAATGAATAGTGGTTGCCCGACTATTGTACTATGGGCTGAAGGCCAGTTGGAATCACAGTTCTACTTGAAAGGAGATTTGGGGCCATGCCAGAGTGAGCATGTTCCAAATCCCATTGGTAAAGCAATGTCACTTGGAGTGCCCTCAGAAGGAATGCCTTCTCTGTCATGGCAGTTGTTTTATGGAACAGCTTCCCTCCTGAGATATAGACTGCCCTAACTGCCAGCTTTCTGAAATGCCATAAAAATCTAGTTGTTCCCCCAGGCACTGGGCCAAGATGTTAATGGAGTTGTGATATAGATGCAGGTCTATCTGTTGTGAGATATATTTTTTTAGAAGCCTCAATTGCTATTTCTTTTTTATGCCAATTTCTAACATTATGGATTATGATTGCTTTTATTTGTTCAAAGAGTGCGTTGGTAGATGGGCAGCTATTCAAATAAGTTACAGTAATTAATGAAATAATTCCTGGGAACATTATATATTCCTATGGGAGGAGTGGGGGTATTACTGGATTTGTGAGCATGGTGGTGGGGATTCTTGATGGGCATCTTAATTACAAGACTGGATAGATAAGATCATGTTTGGTAGGGTAGTCCCTAATATATTCTGGTATTACACCATACAGGTTTTTAGAGGTTGGCTTTGAGTAGGACCCAGAACCCCATTAGTAACCAGTCCAGCTATGTAACAATTCCAACCTGGCTGCTTCATTCTGGTCACTTATAGGACATTTAGTAGATCAAGTCCCTTGCAGACACTCCAGTAATCGATGAGCTCAGATCTATCAAAATAAGTGGCTACTATATACGGTTCAGCAGGTTTCCCTAATCTTCGTTTTAAACAATGGCAACGAAAGCAAATATCCTGATAGAATGAAGCATACGGAGAATATGAATTACTATTTTGGTTTTACTTGGTCTACAGTGGGAAAATCTTTCCTGAGAGAAATGTTGCAATATCTTTGATGGTGCAGTTCTGACTGAGCCAATGTGTATGTTGTACATTGTTTCAAGGTTACAAGGCTAGTGAGGTAATTGGTGGGCAGGAAGAAACGAGGAGCCTTTTTGGAAAGTTTTATATGTGACAAATTCAAATCTAATTGCTATTCAGTATCAGAAAGTTGCTGCCTGAGAACCTTTTTACAATTCTCATAGCCCTGAGAGATTAGAAAAGCGGGGAAAGGGAGATCATACAAGACTAATTTCCTCTCTAAGTATCTGTGCCAGTTAAATTAAAAGTTATCAAGCTGAGAATGGAGGGTAGTGCGGCTAGAAAAAAAAACAAGTTTAATCATTAAAAGAACCCTAAAAAACTGAAGGAAATTGCTGGCCTCAGTCAAACTTTATTTTTAATTGCAGTGCTTCATTGGATCCCATTGAATTCAGCAGGACTTGCCCTAGGATAAGTGTGATTGCAGTCTTTGATTAATTAGTGGTCCTGTTGAATCTGGTACAAGTAACTACCTACTGTAGATACTAAATACTGTTTTGATGTTGAACTCTTGTAAAATGTATAATTTGTACATTTATTTACAAATGTAATTAATTTACTTTTAAAATGCCAGTTGCTAAATATAGAAATTCAGTTTTAAAAGAAAGCTGATTTTATGATTGGTCAAATTGTAAATTTGAAAATGGGGTCCAGGTCATTGGGCATCAAAGGAAAGAAATAATTCAACAATGGCAAGCAAATCTTTCTGATTCTTACATTGCTCATGTAATCAATTCTGTAAGTTGCTTTAACCAAGCTAGCATATATACTATATAACCATGATGGCAAACCTATGATACGCATGCCAGAGCTGGCATGCAGAGCCCTCTCTGTGGGCATGCATGCTGTCGCCCCAAAATCATTAAATCAAGGGGCTTAGTGTTTTTCCTCTCTAGGAAGCAGGACTGGGAGGCCAGCAGGATGCGGGAAATCAATTCTGTAAGTTGCTTTAACCAAGCTAGCATATATAATATATAACCGTGATGACCTATGGCACACATGCCAGAGCTGGCATGCAGAGCAACCCACAAAGCAGGAGTTCTCAAGTCTCCCATTTTGACTTGGGTTGTAAAAATACAATTGGAGAGGGAAAAAGTTAAAAAGTTTTTTTAAAAAAGTTAAATTGCCGTGTTGGCACTTTGCGATAAATAAGTGGGTTTTGGGTTGAGTTTGGACACTCGATCTCTAAAAGGTTCACCATCACTGCTATATAACGTATATAGTACGTAGATAATACAGGTAGTCCTCACTTTAGCAGTTGATACTGGAAGTTCTGTTTACTAAGTGGTGTGGTTGTAAAGTGTGCAATCATGGGGACTATATCACTTAACAATAGCAATCCTGACAATCTCTATTGCTATCATTAAGCGAGGATCATGAGTCATTAAATGAGGACCTGTGACTTCCTGTTCGCTTCCAACCAAATGAGTGCGGAAGCCAGCAGTAAATCACAAGTCCCAGGTATCTGGCAAGCAGGCCAGTGAGCAAGTAAGCACTGTGGAATATGGCTGAACGGGATGATGCGGCTGCTGTGGTGTGAGTGTGTCCAGTTGGGATAGTGCTGTGGAGTTCAGGAAGGTGCACAGGTGACTACCATCAGCATAGCTGGGTGGAGATGATTGCTGTAGACGGCATACAGGTTCGGGGGGATACTGCTGTAGACTGGCACTACGTAATGAAATGTGCATCTGAAGGAGCAATGGTGGGGAAGTTTTGGCAACACAGAGCTTTCCCTGAAAGAGGTCTGGATTAAGAAACTCTGCAATCCCAAACTGGATGGAGGAGGAAGAAAGAGGTTCAGGATAGCCATACCCTAGAAGTTCTCCAGATATATTTACTAGGTAAGCAAGTTATTTAGTTTGGCAAGAGTCTGTCCATTGGATATAAGTAAATAAAGAACTGGACTCAATTAGATCTTACTGTCTCATTTCTGAGCTTGGTTCTGATAGCTAAGAAGTGTGGGAAGGGAAATACTGTGGTCAGGCACACATTGCAGGGTGTTGAGTGCACAGCATGAAGGGGAGTGACTTGCAACCTTCCCTGCTGGCTTCCCCATTGACTTTGCTTGTGGGAAGCCGGAGGGAAGATCGCAAAGGACAATCACAGAATCATGGGATGCTACAACTGTACTGGGACAGTGAGGTCTTCAAGACCCGGTCATAAATACCATTTGTTCCATTCCCTCATAACTTCAAAGAATCACTGAACAAGTTGTTAACCTAGGACCACCTATAGTAGTATTACAGTGTTGGCCTACCTTTCAGGATATTACTAAAATGATTGAAATCAAGTAAAATAGTTTGAACAATCTAATATATGATAAACCCTGCTATTGCTACAAGTACAACAAAGCAGTATATACATAGCATGATGGTGCCAAAAGTTGCTGTACAAAATGCAAAGAAGTCTCTGTCCAGAGTGCTGAGAATAGTGAAGAAAAGGTTTAGTTTTGATTCAAGAATAGTGAGAGTAGGGTAAAATGCCGATTGATTTTTATTATGGATCATTACATTTCCAGTTTTCCAAGATTTTGAGCTATATGTTAACATTCAATTATAATTGTATAATTTAAATATAAAATATTTGCTTGAATCTTAACTTCTTTAAAAGAAACTGATGTTTTAACATTATACCTCTATATCTATCATCCGTCTGTCTGTCTGTCTATATATCTATATCTATATCTATATCTATATCTATATCTATATCTATATCTATATCTATATCTATATCTATAT
>JANHFT010003064.1:14662-27917 GCA_032467955.1 Pseudoxenodon macrops | reverse complement strand
CGAGGCTGGAGGGGGGAAAGAGAGGGGGACACATGTTCCACGTACCACACACGCTCTTACCTAATAGCCACTCCCGCGACCCTAGTCACTCTGCCCCTTCTGTCATGCTAATGGCCGCTGCAAAAGCCATTACCGAAGAACAGGGAGGCGAAGAGCCAGCGCTGTCTGAAGACGTCTTCGTGGTCATGTGGCCGGCATGACTAAATGCTGAAGGTACACGGAACACTGTTACCTTTCCATCAAAGATGGTTCCTATTTTTCTCTATTTGGGGTTAGAGTTCAAAAGCACCATTAGCTATAGAAGTTCAGTGAGTAACTTTGAATCATTTTTTGTCTAACATAATTTACTACAATGTAGAAATAGAATTCTGCCACACATTCAGCTTGGCTTGGCAATGCCCATTTTGGTTATTAAGTGCACCGATTTGATATATTTGATATATTTAGGAGAAAAGGAAAAATTGCATTTTGTGTGCTGTATAAACATATAATGCATATATCAGAATATTTCTGAACCTCATCTCCTATCAATCCCAGGTAGCATAGACAATGGTAAGACATGTTAGGATTTGTAGTTCCATACAGTTTTTTAAATCTTAACATACATACTGATATCGACAGGATATGGAAATGATCTTTATTATTTTTATTTATTGTTTACATTTTTCCTTACGGAATTCTAGGTGTTGACCCGGTTTTGTTTGTTGTGTCTATTTTGTGGGATTTTTACAATTTTAAAATTGTATTAAACGTCAACAAAATATTACAACATACATACAGATTTCACAGCCAACTTCATTAGAAATTCTGAAAATTATCCAAAAGTCATAAATATAAATTGACACCTATATCTTGTTAGAAATTCCCAACAGCATCGGAGATGATAAGTTTACAATTACCAAAATTATTAAAAAGAGAACAATGAGATACAATGGTGGGTAAGAATGCCTAAAATTAAGTGTTGAATTGAAAATCCTTGCAGTTTGGCACGTAATATTACTGCATTTAGCATGTCTCATTGCATATTACATTGAAACATTTTTTGATAAGTACATCTTTTTACCGCACATTTTAATTTTTTCATGCTTCCAGGACCTCTGTCAGGATGGTAATTGTTTCCTGATTTTTTTCGCTATCTGGGAAAATGGTGCTTTCACAGATTACAACTGCAAGACATGTTGCTGATAGTTTTATATACACTGCTGAATGGTTTATTTCCAAACACATCAGATGAAGGGTTTGTTCCTGTTCCCTATCAAAACATATGGGCTTTAATCCAACTGTTGACACTCTGAGGATTGTGCAAGAAATTACTGTGACAATTACAGTTCTGGCTTTACTGTAATGACTACATCAAGTTTGACTGCATCAAGATTATTGTGTTGGAAGGGATAAAACCTCCCCTTCCCACTGTGTGCTCTGCCTTTTTTCTCAATCACTGTTCCTTGTTGCTAATAACAGCAGGGAACCAGTGATTACAGTTGTACCAAGACCCAGATCTGTGGGAGATTCAATCACTTCCTGGTTATTTTAATGTGTCTGAAGTTATTGATGCTAGGTGGGTGAAAAAGAAAAGAGGTGGTGCTCAAAAGGTATCGGAATTTCCACCTTGCTGAAGGTTTTTTTAAAAATCATTTTTAAAATTTTGTTCAGAAGATTACAATATAAAATCCCCCAAAAAAATTAACACAGACAAAACTAGACAAGAACATTTTTAAAAACCTGAATTAAAAAGAATAAAAACCAAAAACACACATTATCCCCTGCTAATTGAACACTGATAAATCTATTGCAACAATAATTTCCCGCTTCCAAAGCGAGTCCAACGTTTATAAATTCTACATCCTAGCGCAAAACAAAATACTGTAGCAAACATGAAAGGAGAAATCTTAATAAGAGGGGGAAGAAAGCTGAGATGGCCGAAGCCTTAATTAATGTTTCCTTCCCCCACTACCACTAACTGGATATGCATGCTCAGAAAATAGTGGAAGCACCATGCTACATGTCTCGAACTGCCTTACAGAGTCTCTTTTTTTAACTGTTAGGTCTGCATTCTGCAGATGCAACAAGGGCAAACACTCTCCAAGATGCAGCGAAGGCAGAAAAGTAATTATACTTTGCTATCCTTATTATCAGCATGTAAGACCCAAATTTTTGCTGATGCCTATGTCTGGTTGGGTTTGGTCTTTGATTTCTGCCATTGCTGTTCTAGGTGATCTTTTGCTGCTTCATTTCCTAGAGCTTTTCCATTAATCATGGGGATAGAGGGAAAGACAGTCAAGGAGTCATTAGATCCAACGCCTTTGCTAAATCCCCATTTCAGAGCTTACTGAAGGTCATGGGGGAAGAGTTTGCTTGATCACTGGAACACCAATTGGCATGTGGGGCAGATTGTCCACCACAGTCAGGTTATCAAACCTTAAGGAGACCAGAAGGTGATCGATCAGTGATGAAAACCAACAGAAATGCCACCTATTTGCAGATGCCACAACAGCTGCTTCAAACTGAGATGACATAGTTCAGGCCGGCGATTACCTAGGTCAGTGATGGCTAACCTTTTTCTGCTTGGGTGCCAAAAGGGCGCTTACACTCATAATGCAATGCTCTCACCTTGCGCATGCATGTGCTGCCCCCACACTGTCCCCCTGCACAGGCGCACAGGCCTCACTGGAGCCTCATATCTTCCGGTTGGCCCATTGTGCCATTTTTTGCTCTCCCTGGGCTTCAGGGAACTTCCTGAAGCCTGGGAAGGGCGAAAATAGCCTCTCCCCAACCTCGGGAAGGCTGGCCAGCGTGCACAAGCATACTGGAGCTGACAGAAAGCAACGTCTCATGTACCCTCAGATATGGCTATGTGTGCCACAGGTTTACCATCACGGACCTAGGTTTTTCTGGGAGCCTTAAAATCCCGAATCACTCCCGAATCATTTACCAAAGCATGTAGACTGAAATCTTCTAGCTCAGAAACAAACCACGGTAAAGCTAAGTAAAGGTGCTACAAGGTAAATGATACAGAAGCAGTTCCCTCGATTTGTTACTAAAACCCAACTTAATATACATATAGTCACACACTTCCCCCCCTCCAGCTGACTATGGAGTTGTACCCCTTGACTTAATCAAGCAAGTTTCATTTATACACATCAAGTATGATTTCTCATTTCCAATTCAATTATGGATGAGATAGGCTTTATTGCAGACAGGACTAGTATTTAGCAGTAGCATATTTTAGAACTAAAGAAGGTCACAACAATTCATTGTAGCATCCTTAAATGTAGCTCTCATGTTTTATTCTGTGCATTAGATGTCTTCAAAATATACAATAGTTATCTTTAAAAAACAACAACCAAGTACGGGGGGGGGAAGTATTTGATCCCCTGCTGATTTTGTATGTTTGCCAACTGACAAAGAAATGATCCGTCTGTAATTTCAATGGTAGTTTTATTTTAACAGTGATAGACAGAATAACAACAACAAAAATCCAGAAAAACACATTTCAAAAAAAGTTATACATTGATTTGCATTTTAATGAGTGAAATAAGTATTTTGATCCCTTATCAATCGGCAAGATTTCTTGCTCCCAGGAGTCTTTTATACAGGTAAAGAACTCAGATAAGGAGCACTTTCTTAAAGGGAATACTCCTAATCTCATCTTGTTACCTGCATAAAAGACACCTGTCCACAGAAACAAGCAAGCAATCCGATTCCAAACGCTCCACCATGGCTAAGACCAAAGAGCTGTCCAAAGATGTCAGGGACAAGATTGTAGACCAACACAAGGCTGGAATGAGTTACACGACTATCACCAAGCAGCTTGGTGAGAAGGTGACAACAGCTGGTGCGATTATTCGCAAATGGAAGAAACACAAAACAACTTTCAATCTCCCTCGGTCTGGGGTTCCATGCAAGATCTCACCTCATGGAGGTTCAATGATCATGAGAATGGTGAGGAATCAGCCCAGAACTACATGGGAGGATCTTGTCAATGCTCTCAAGGCATCTGGGACCATACTTACCAAGAAAACAATTGGTAACACACTATGCCATGAAGGACTGAAATCTTGTAGCGTTCATAAGGTCCCCTTGCTCAAGAAAGCACATGTATAGGCCCGTCTGAAGTTTTCAAAGGAACATCTGAATGATTCAGAGGAGAACTGGGTGAAAGTCTTCTGATCAGATGTGACCAAAATTGAGCTCTTTGGCATAACTCACCTTGCCGTGTTTGGAGGAGGTGCCTATGCTGCCTATGACCCCAAGAACACCATCCCCATTGTCAAACATGGCGGTGGAAACATTATGTTTTGGGGGTGTTTTTCTGCTAAGGGATAGGACAACTTCACCACATCAAAGAGACGGTTGATGAGGCCATGTACCATCATATCTTGGGTGGGAACCTCCTTTCCTCAGCCAGGGCATTGAAAATGGGTCATGGATGGGTATTCCAGCATGACAGTGACCCACAACACATGGCCAAAGCAACAAAGGAGTAGCTCAAGAAGAAGCACGTTAAGATCCTGGAGTGGCCTGGCCAGTCTCCAGACCTTAATCCCATAGAAAATCTGTGGAGGGAGCTGCCAAATGTCAGCTGCGAAACCTTAACGACTTGGAGAGGATCTGCAAAGAGGAGTAGGACAAAATCTCTCTTGAGATGTGTGCAACCTGGTGGCCAACTACAAGACACATCTGACCTCTGTGATTGCCAATAAGGGTTTTGCCACCAAGTACTAGTCATGTTTTGCGAAGGGGTCAAATACTTATTTCACTCATTAAAATGCAAATCAATTTATAATTTTTTTGAAATGCGTTTTTCTGTTGTTGTTATTCTGTCTCTCAATGTTAAAATAAACGTACCATTAAAATTACAGACTGATCATTTATTTGTTAGTGGGCAAATGTACAAAATCAACAGGGGATCAAATACTCCCCCCCTGCAAGTCCAGTTGTCCTTTGAAAAAGCACCTTTGGGACAGCAATCACCTGAATGATTGAGAATATCCACAGACATAGTGCATTGACTCTACTTTCATTGTACACTACTGGTCATCAACTGAAATGCATACCTGAACATAGTTGGACTAGATGACCTCTACATCTCCTCCAACCCCATGATTGTATGATGAACTGATGTTGTGTGACTGCAGTTGTAAATATAAGTACAATGTTTACTGGTCAGAGATGGAAGTTAAGGCCTGGAAGCAATCAAACATAATCCATGTTCAAAGGATTTTTTGACTTTTGCAACCAGGATTTATCCTTGGGAGCAGGTGCAAGTGTGCATTTTGCTACCTGGTATACTACCATTTACATCAATCTAGTGAGTGAGTGCAGTTTTCTACCAGATTGCTTCTGAATGGAGCCTCAGGCTATGAAGCAATGTGGATGCTGCAGAGTGATAGTAATAAAGCTGCTGTATAAGCACAGAAATAGGATCTCTATGAAATAGCCAAGGGAGCAAGCCAAAAGGCTGCCTGTCTTTCCCAGTGTTAGGATGGCAGTTGCATTCATAGGGGGGGGGGGAAGTAAGCTTCTGTAAAGGTTTTTAATTCCTGGTCTGTGGTTTCAGTCCCTTCATGCCTATACCAGACAGAGTTTTTTCCTCTTAATCTTACTGCAGTTTGAAATATTAAGAAAAGATTTTGGTAAGTGTCAGCCCTTCAAGCTTGTCCAGATTAGGAAACAGATTCCATAATTTTAGAATTCTTTATTGGCCAAGTGTGATTGGACACACAAGGAATCTGTCTCCGGTGCATAAGCTCTCAGTGTACATGCAAGCATAAGAAGACTAGGGCAATGCTGTAGTCTTGCAAGTCTGATACAATTTTCCTTTCCCTCCTTCTTATACACCAGAGAATCAGGGAAAAGCGTTCTTTTTCTTATTACTTTATCCCCAGGTTCAAGGAATGCTTCTGAGTATTATTATTTTTGTATCAGCTTCTAAATATTTTCCCCAAGGTCACCTACATACTACAGGCACAGGACAGCCAAAACCAAATTAAAATATTAGGCTGCCAGACCTGGGCTGTAAAACTCTGAACAACCACTAATGGCAAGAAACAGCTAAAGGATAGAGTTAAAGCACGATTTGCCTAAGACAGTTAAAGCTTAGAGAAAAACCAGATAACTTGTTTGCTGTTCTACTAGTCATCACTCTATGTTTAGTACATGGAAATCATTTGATTAAAACCACATATGAGAGTTCTTGTTCTGTTGTCTTCCTCCCAATGATAATGAACAATTTCTAGCAGATGTGCTTCTCTAGACAGTGGGGAATCTGCTGATAGCTTGCTTTGATGAGTCTGAAGAGAGAGGCATGAGCTTCTGATATCATAATTAGTAATAAAATAAAATTACAAACATGTATCCTCAGTACTAAATTAGATTAAAATCTCTGATCATTAGTAACTCAGATGCAGGCCATAGTTTATATATGTAAGTCATTCTGGTGCAGCCTTCCCAGATATGTTAAACTGCAACGTTTATATTTCCCTATGCTGTCTTTATGCAAATTGAAGGGCAGCACACTTGGAGAACTCCAGGTTGAGAAGAATTGTCCCAGGGGGTCCAATGGTGCAGCCGGTGGTTGAGTCCACTGAGTAGTGCTTAGCACGGAGCTTCAATTAGCGATGCTATTAAAAATAACTCAAAAGAAGAATTTATAAGACTGAAATGTTTCTAGGACTAATTCAAAATACTACCCTCATAGAATATTTAGATGGCCACTAATCATGACTTAACTTCAACTTTTCTGTTCAAAACATGTGGAGTTAGTTCATCAATTAAGAGTTCTCTTGAAGCAGAAAACTCAGCAGATTAGATTTATAGCTCTTAATTAAGATTATACACAAGATCTATAACAAACTAGACAGAGTAAACAAGTCGTACAAAGAAATAAATGTGTATCTTTGGCTGAAAGAGAAGAAAATTTGATATTACGGTGGAACTATTTAAATATCTATAGAACTGCTACATAGAGAATTTGTTTTCTGCTGACCAAAAATGACAAAGTAGAACTAATGAGCTTCCATTATGAGGGGGGAGGCCCTTGGGAGAATATTTTCCTAGTAAAAACGGCATGTAGTATTTTTTAGCTAAAGTTGAAGTAGATACTTCTGGACTTCTGGCTCATGGGAATGACTGAATTCTGGGTTTGTTTTATCAAGCAGAGGCCTGAATTTAAAAAAAATCTGCAATATCTTTTTTCTGAATGTCTGCTTTAGAGAAATAGGTGGCCCTCCAAATGTTGTATTGCATCTTCTGCATCGCATCCAACAACCTCAACCTGCCTAATCAATAGTGAAAGAATTCTGAGAATTGTATGTAATTTAGCACTGTTTAGAGACTAGATTGTTCTTGCCTCTTTAATTCAGGGTCTGATAAACAACTAAGGAAGCAAAGTATTGATCATCTTGTTGTACATTGCCATAATACTAGTCTTTTCTGGCCCATAGTAAGTTATCATTGCCAGCAGACCTAATATGAGCTGGTCAACATTTGTCTTGATCACCCTTAAGCAGGAGAGCATTTAATTTGTTTCAAGTACTTCATCTATATGGCACATAATTACATAATACAAAGGTGGGATATGGAAGAACAACATTATCCTGTGTATCAGCTATAGTCCCTGCTGGTCTGACTCTTATTAAATTCTGAGTCAGGCCCATTGTCAGCGTTTTGCCCACAATATAACATGCATAATAGAATAGCTGAAAGTGTGGCAGGCCAAATGCAGGCCTGACACCCATTTGATCAGGTGTTGTCACTTGCCAAGACAGTCACTTGTTTAGTAAGCACAATTAAAGTTGTTGGCATTGACCTTTAAAATTCAACAAGTGGTAGCACTTAGTTGACCAGCTAATATTGAAAAGCCAGGTAGGTTTGCACCTAGTTACCATCTGAACCTATTAGTAGTAGGCTAAACTAAAATTTAAAAGAAAAATCTTAGAAAAAAAATAAATCCAGAGGTGGGCTGCTGCCAGTTTGGACTGATTCAGACGAACTGGTAGTTCTGACCACTGGCTGGGCCCAGCCACTCACCCCGGTGCTATCTCACTCTCTGGTTCGCTCGCCCCACCCATGCAGTCTAGCTGATTTCCACACCTCGGCTGCTCTACTCACTGCAGCTGCTCGAGAAGGTGTGCTGGAAGCCACATGAAATTGCCAAATGTTTGAAGCCACGCGCAAGTGCAGAAGGCGCACTCACATTTTCGGTTCTGCACTAGACAAACCAATTGTTAAATTATGTAAAGCCCACCTCTGGGCAAATCATTTCTGAATGGTTAGCATTGCATAATAATGAATATGCCCATGTAGCTACCAGGAGTTGATCTCCATTTGAGAGAGTTTTGAACTCCTAAATACCTTATGTCCAGTCTATCTGAAATATGTTTCTTCTATAATGAATTTATCCAACCATTAAGATTTGTTAGAGGCCCAGCTGTCAGAGGCCGGTCTTTCTGGTGGTAGAAGGTACCTTTTCCTGCATGGGTGCCCAGTTTAAGGCATGCAGTTCCTTGGGGATGGCATCTGCATTAAGAAAAGCCTATAAAATGCATTGCTTTTGCCAGTTTTTATTGATTACCTTAACATCTCATTTTTAATCTTTAATATAATATTTTTAAATGATAGATGCCTCAAGTGCTTGTTTGAGCATTAAGGCTGAGTATAAATCAAATAAATAATTTTCTTTTTTTTAAAAAAAACCTGACATCTGAGGCAACAGATGCTGTATTGCCTCCAAACAAAGCCTCCTACAAGAGATGTAGTCCTGTTCCATCTGTCCCTTAACAATATTTGCTGGCTTAAGCTGTTACAGATATAGGGGGGGAGAGAATGAAAATGCACTGTAACATGCCAAGGAAACCTACCCTAAACATGCACTTCCACTTGGTTTAGCTACATAGTTTGTTCCACTGCTTTTTTATTTTTTTTACAAAGAGCACAGTTGAATTGTGATACTGGCTTGCCAGCAGCTGTAGCTTGGATGATTCTAAAAGAAAACTTCATCAAAGCCTACTAATATTGATGGGGTTCCCCCCCCACCTTCTGAATTATGGGCAGCATGCCTTAAATACTGGTTGAGAAGAAAAGGGAATAGAAGAGGACCCTCTAACCTTGTCTTGTCAGTGTCCTAGCTCTGTTTGATGCAGGAATGTCAAACTAGTGGCCTGTGGGCCATATGCGTCATGCACAGGCATGCCCGCCCCAGCTGCGCAAAAGGAAAAAAATGTCGTGATATGTCACGTGATGGCAATGTGACACGGCGAGCTTGACACCCGTAGCCTATGGTGTAACAGTCTATGGAGATTCTCAGTTTTCCAGGTCATGGTTGTCCCAAAGGTGCCGTTGCCTCTTTTAAAAGCACCTTTGGGACTATGGTGTAACACAAAATGCTAGATTAGATGGAGTTATCCACATTCTTCTTAGGTTCTTAGTTGCACTGATTGTTGATGGCATTTGACAGTCAAAGTAGGGGCCCCTGCAGGAAAGAATTGAATAAGAGTTATAATGGCCTTGAGTTTTTGAGTAGACCTAGCTTTGCATTTATGCGTGGATAACAGGATATCATCAGTGTTTGTAGGTAGTGTTTCTGCTTCTGTATTTGGGTTATTTTATGCATCCATATTCATCAGTAGCAGATTGCAACATTAGCTTGTGTCAATACAGAGCATGCATAATGACTCATATAATGCTTTTCAGTGCAGTCGGTTCACACATTCAACTAACTGCCAGTCATCAAGAGTCCATTCACATGTGCAGATGACTCACATATGAAAATTAGCTAGCAGGCATCAAGCATCACAGATGGGATTTTCAATACATTTTGAATGTATGACTTTAAAGTGATTAGCATTTTTACAGGCCATTGTGCTTCTTCCGGAGAAAGGCAGCAATCTTAGCTGGCAGTTAAATGGCTTATGCCATGATTTGATGCGCATTTTTTGATGGGTGTTTATTGCTTCAGTCTCTCGGTATGGATGCCATCACTTTGTCTGGCAGACCTCATATGTCTTCAAATAGGAACATGAAGCAGGAATTTGTAAATATTCCTTTATCACTTTATGCTGGAAAGGGATTTTTTTCGATTTCTTTTGAGATATAATGACATAATGAAGGAATTGTAAATTTTATATAAATATATATAAAATTAATAATAATTTGCATGATTTCTGTGCTTAAATATGCCTATACGTTGAACTCATAAGTTGCCTCCTTTTATGTCAGGCTGATGGCGATAGATCAGGAATATATAAAATGATAGTACCCACTATCAGTGTAAGTACTTGCATTAATTCTGCTCACTGCTTGTCTTGCAACACTTGTCTATGGTTATTTAGACTACAGCAATTGGAAAATTTTAGTTTGCGAGCAAGAAGAGTACACAGAGATAGGATAGAGATAAATATAAAACCTTTCAAGGCATAAATACTATAGCTAGAGAAAAGGGGTTTTCTCTCTCTCCCTCTCAGTGTTAAAACTTGTGGTTATCTATTTAAACTGAACTGTAAGGAGTTTCAGGACTGACCTAGGGAACTACTCCCCCCCCCACCTCACCAAGTGTACAATTCGGCTGTGGAATTCACTGCCAGTAGCGATGGGGTAATGACAGCCAGATTGGATGGTTTTTAAAGGGCACATGACAAGGTTTATGGAGGGTTAGGAGACCAGTGTGTGTTACTGATAGTGATGCCTGCTGATTACAGCCTGAATTGGAGACCACATGCCTTTAAATACTGGTTGCTGGGCTGCTACCTTGGAATTCAAGTTGGGAGCTTCCTAACAGCATCCAGTTGGCTACTCTATTGTGTGACACAACAGATTAAATCAGTTCATGGCCTGAGGTGGCAAGGCTCTTCTTGATATTTATGTTATCTTATTTTAGAAATTTATTCTGCTGCCCAACTGCACAATGACTCCGGGCAGAATGCAATAGTAGTAATTTTAAAATACAATTAAACACTCATGCTGGGGGGGGAACAACCAGTAAAAAAAAACACCAAGACACAGGACAATTCCCCCCTCCTTTGTGTGCTTATTTTTATTCTATAGTCTTTTAAATGAAAAGAGAGAGAGAGAAGCCATTCACAGCAAGCATCAACTGCTGTCTTCATTGTTATTTACAAGAGTGCCTCTGGATACAACTTAGTCCCCACATAGACAATCTTAAAAAAAATAAAAATAATAATGAGTGACTCTATCTCAGTGTTTTGCTTGAAATGTGCCCACTCTCCAGAAAAACAATCGAATGCAAAAGAGTGACACAATCCTGATGGGGTGGCTGGGAGCAGCAGCAGCCATTTTGTTTTGATATTTGCAACTGGCCATGCCCACTGTAGCAGCCATGCTGTAAATGGGGAAGATGCCTTCATAATCATTTTGTGGGAGTGCCCATGGTGTGTGCTCTTAAACCATACATTTGTCTACTGACCTAAAAAGGTTGCCTACTTTGCTTATACGGGTAGTCCTCGACTGACAACAAAAAAGTGACTTAATGACCATTTTTCAGTTACAACCTTTGAAGCATCCCCATGGTCATGTGATCAAAATTTAGATGCTTAGCAATTGGTTCATACTTAGAACCGTGGCTGTGTCCCAAGGTCATATGATCCCCTTTTGCAACTTTCTAACAAGCAAAGTCAACAGGCAAGCCCGATTCACTTAACAACCAGATTACTAGCTTATCAGCTGCAGTGATTCACTTAACAATTGTGGCAAGCAAGGTCATAAAATGGGGCAAAACTCACTTAACAAGTTTTTGAATACCGGTGATTTGATTATAAAATTCCTAAACTTCAGCTTGGAGCTGAAACCCAGCACAGATACTATGTAGGGGAAGATTAATCCACTTTTTCTTTTAATAAAAAATAATTGACATATTTAGAAAATGATTAAAATCATGTGGGAGAGTCAGGTCACTATGCACTCTTGAGTGAATTTGTGTTGGCTGCTATGTCTCATCCTAATTTACTTCATAGGATTTTGTGACAATAGGAGTATGCAATTACTTCCTTGAAGGTAATTTTTTCCCCTTGATTTTTCCTGTTTGTTTGATTCATCCATGTATGATGCCATCCTGCCTATAGAAGCACTGGCATTTACAGCCGGAATATGACATGCAGAATGAAAAACGATTAATTCAAAAAGAGTCATATTTCTTAAATCTTCTGTATCTCTTGTGTTTATCTTTCTATCTTCAAAGCATTATGACCTTTTAAAAATAGCCATATAATACTTGTAAATGAGTAATAAAAACTAAACAACAAGCTGTAGTACAAGCAGCCCAGAATCAGAAATCTGTTTTATATTTCTTAAATGGATTTTTAGAGTTTTATTTGGTTAATGATTCCAGTAACAAAATACTTTGGATTTTTGTCTTGTTATTGGAATTGCTAACAAAAAAAAAAAGATAATATACTGTAGTTGTAACAAATTAATGTGGAAGAGTTAATGAATAATGTTTATCATGTAATTTGAAAATGGTTAGCATCTAATGAGGCAAGCATGGTGATTATTACCTTTGTAAATCATTATGTTTGAATTTGTGATGGAGCTTAAGGCTACAGGAAACCCCAGAGAATAGTGGGTGTTTAATTGCTGTGAAAAGTAGAGAATCAAGGGAATAAACTCTGCCTTCAGATGATCTCCCAGATTGAGCCTCGTTTATAGAAATTAGTGGGGATTAGAAAGGCATGTTAGTGAGCCATGGAAAAAAAGTATGGATTCCCTATATAGATACCTATATATATATATACCAAGGCAGAATTGGCAAAAAAGCAATAAAGTCCAAAAATGAGGTCAAATGTTCATCAATTAAATCTTCAGTTCAAAGTCAGTTGAGATTATAAATGTATATGAGCCAGTGTTGTCAATGTTGGAACACAATGAGGAACAAGTTAAACAACTTGGACATTACACCATATAGCCGCATAAGGAGTAAAATTACAAGAATTTGTAAAGCATGTAAATGTATGCTCACACTCATACACACATGCACACACTGTAGCAGCCAAGTTCTGAAGAACTTCAAACAAAATACCTTTAAGTAAAGTTGCATTAAATGAACAAGCTGAAATTAATTTTTCCAATCCTATATAATCTGCTAGAAGTGATGTAGTGGTGGGAATTTAAGAAGAAACCTTGCCATTGAGGCGTACTGAAGAAAGAAAGAAAGAAAGAGAAAGAAAGAGAGAGAGAGAGAGAAAGAAAGAAAGAGAGAGAGAGAGAAAGAAAGAAAGAGAGAAAGAAAGAAAGAAAGAAAGAA
>JANHFT010003063.1:59784-76986 GCA_032467955.1 Pseudoxenodon macrops | reverse complement strand
AGGAAGCAGTTGTTGGAGCTAAGCAGCCACCACGAGAAAGAGTTGGCAAAACAGCTCAGTTCAAATTGGATCTGACCGAGAAGGAGGCTCAGCAGGAGCATCTCAATGTGAACTACGAACATAGGCATTCCAAGAAGAGGGAAGACCTGCGGGAATGCAAGGCCAGGTACTGGCGCCTGGAGGCTCAGCGGGCAGAGATGGTCAGCCAATTCCAGTTCTTGATGTAGTCCCACTGGAACAAGGCCCTCTGGTTCTTAGCCACCAGTGGCAATTCCCTCCAGCCTTCGCCCAAAGCCCCACACCAGGAGGCTAAAGCAGACCCCAAATCAGAATTTCTGTCCCCCCTCTGACCCACACAAAAAGACCCAGAAGGGAGACTCCCTAAACGTTCATTAGTTTGAGGGCCCCTGATTTAGTGCAATATAAAAAATGCAAATAATTTTTCTGTAGATGACCAAAATTTTCTCACGGACCACTGGTTGGTGACTGCTGGACTAGAAGACCTCCAAGGTCCCTTCCAACTATTATTCTGTAATTTTCCTCATGCATTACCCCTCCAAGATACAGGATCCCAAATATTTTAGCCTTTTCTCCTAGGGAACATGTTTGAACCCCCTTCCCCTCCCAGTCATTTAGTCTGACATCTCCCAAGCTTTTCCCAGCAATATAATAACCCCTTTTCAAATCGAGCAGTCAGAACAGGACTAGAACGGCACCCTGCGTGGAATGTATTGTGGCTTAATCGTCCCTTCAAAAGGATCTTGGGAAACTAAGCTAGCGGGAAGGAGTGAGAAAATAACAAGGAAATGATTTGATTTGGATGCTAATTGTCCTCTGCTCCAGGAAAGTGGATTTTAATGAATGTTTTCTGAAGCCTTCCTGCTGTTTGAGGCAGTCATGCTGTGGCTTTAAGCAGACAGAAATGCAGGTGTGGTTTTTTTTTGTCTTCCCACCCTGTCTCCCCTCGGGGATCTAGAAGAAAAACACGACAAAGTTGGAGGAGACCTTGGAGGTCTTCTAGTCCACTCCCTTGGTCAGGCAGGAAATCCTACCCCATTCCAGACAAATGGCTGTCCAATCTCTTCTTAAAGACCTCCAGTGTTGGAGGACCAGCAACTTATAGAGGCAAGCAGTTCCACTGTTTAATTATTCTAACTGTCAGGAAATTTCTCCTTATTTCTAGGCTAGCTATCTCCTTGGTTAGTTTCCATCCATTGTGTCTTTTTCCTGCCTTCTGGTGCTTTGGAGAATAAGTTGACCCCCCTCTTCTTTGTGGCAGCCCCTCAAATATTGAATCACTGCTATTATGTCCCACTTAGTCCTTCATTGAACTAGCCATACCCAATTCCAGCAACTGTTCTCTATATGTTTTAGCCTCCAGTGTCCTAATCATCTTTGTTGTTCTTCTCTGCACTTTTTCTAGAGTCTCAACATTTTTATATCGTGGTAATCATTTGCAGCATTTCAAGTGTGGTCTTACCCCAAGGCATTATAAAGTAATATTAACACTTCATGTGATCTTGATTCTATCCCTCTAGCTGGGACCTCCTTTTTCCCAATAATGGGGATAAATTCAAGTTTTTGTCACCTGCAGAACTGTCAGAAACAAGATCACCAACCTGCCAGACCTCAAGATTTTGAAAAGAATTAAGTAAACAGAGCAAAGGCAGATGTTTTATTGCTGTGAATTGTGAAAAGAAAGGCATGAACACAGTGAATTTTCATACAGGTCCTCAGCTTAACCATGCAAGGAAATTATTAACCAAGCTTGTTCCCCTGTTGCTTTATCTTATGATGCCCCCACCTGTCCAGAATTTCCAATTTTATAAAAGTCAGAATGGAAAAATTGTAGAATGCCAACATTCCTTCTGTGGCCACCCAGAATTTCTAGAGCTAAAAATTCCATCATTAAATTAAATCATTAAAGATGATTAAGAAATCCAGTTTTCCCCTTAAAACTCCTTACTGCCCCTCCAGAAATGCTCTCACTCCTCAGCCGCTATTGAAGTACAGTCTCCCTAGACTACTCTGACCCAGGATGGCCATTCAGACAACACACGCAGGCTTAAATGCAAAAACCGACTCACCTTAATATTTGGAATAGGCTGAGCATGTTGCATCCAATGGAGGTCTATGAAGATTCTCAGCTATGCAGGTCATGGTTCTCCCAAAGGTGCTTTTTTCTTTGTTTTTCCTTGAAGACATTTTGCTTCTCATCCCTGAAGCTTCTTCAGTTCTGACTGAATGATGGAGAATGGAAAGTCTGCTTGGAATATAAATCCTTCTGTTCTCCGCCACTCAGTTAGAACCGAAGAAGCTTCCTTGGATGAGAAGCAAAACGTCTTCAAGGAAAAACAACTATGCCCATCACTGGAGGTTTTAAAAAAGAGATTGGACAACCATTTGCCCGGAATGGTATAGAGACTCCTGCTTGTGCAGGGGGTTGAACTGGATGGCCTCCAAGATCCCTTCCAACTCTGTTATTCTGTATTCTGAATGCAGGTAGTCTTACACCTACAACAGGTCGCTTAGCAACCATTTGAAATTACGAACGACTCCCCAAAAGCTACTTGCAACTTGGTTTCAAAGATACGACAACTGCAGTCATTCACTATTACGACCGACTGCAGGGATGCTGCCAAGCTCACCCACCCACCCGCTCATCCCAATGGGTACCTTCATCTACCCAATGGAAATCAGGCAGTGGCACCAAATCAGCTGGAGCTCAGAAGCCGAAGGAAAGAAGGAGAAATGAGAGTTTGGGGCTCAGGAGCCACAGAAACAAAGGGGAGATCCCACCCAAGCAGGACCCAAGTTTGCTCCAGGGCCCAGCTAACTTGCCTTTTGGATTTTTAAGCTTCGGAGAAAGACATCCAGCACTGCAGGATCAGAGTCTTAGCCAGCCAGCCTTGTGGCAAACTTCTCCGGCAAGAGTTTGCAACAGGATCTATTATAGTTTCAGCTTCTGAGAGAGACACCCAGCCCTTCAGGACCAGTTTCTTATGCAGCCAGCTGGCCTCGTGGCAAACTTCTGCAATATTTTGCAACAGAGTCATGGACCCAATGACCCTGTTACAAAATACTGCAGGAATCAAACGTTTATGATCCCATGAAAGTAAAATTTCTGAGCCACCGATTCTCATTCTCTCAGTCCTCATACAGGAATTGGGTATGCCTAGTTTAACGAAAAGAAGGACCGGGAGGGAGGGAGGGAATGATAGCAGTCTTCCAATAGTTGAGGGGCTCCTACAAAGACGAGGGAGGGGGTCAAGCTCTTTTCCAAAGCACCAAAAGGCAAGATGAGGAATAATGGATGGAAACTAACCAAGGAGAGAAGCAAACTAGAACTAAGGAGAAAATTTCTAATGGTGAGAACAATCAACCAATGGAACAACTTGCATTCAGAAGTTGTGGGTGCTCCATCAAAAAGAGACTGGACAATAATTTATTGAAATGGTATATAGCCTTGAGGGTGAACTATGGCACAGCCGGCACGCGGAGCCCTTTCTGCAGGCTCAGCTCCACCACATGTGCACGCACCTCTCACTGGCCAGCTGATTTTCAGGGGAAGCAGGGGGCTTGTGGGAGATGTGCGTGCATGTGTGGGGAGCACATGCATGCGTAGAGGGCGGGTGGAGAGTGGGAGGGTGCAGTGCGTGCCCCCGCAGCCCATTTTGGGGCCCAGGAGGAGTTCGCATACATGGGGGAGGAGCATGGGGGGGTCATCCATGCAGAGGGGGCGAATTGCATTATGGGTGACGGTGTGCTCTAGTGTGCGCGCACTTTCAGCACAAAGAGAAAAAGATTAGCCATCACTGGTATATAGGGTCTCCTGCTTGAGCAGGGGGTTGGACTAGAAGACCTCCAAGGTCCCTTCCAACTCTGTTATTCTATGTTCTTTTTTTTTTTCTTCCTTTCTTCGGCTTCTAATCTGCATCTACCCTGATCTGTCCTTGATTGCTGGTGCCGAGGAAGGATTGCAGGGACCCCCGTGAGAATGACCACAAGTGGGGACAGACTCAGGAGGCCTCTGGCCGACAATCTTGAGGGTCTCCCCCACCTCTGAAACTGCGTTGAACAACTCTCAACAATTCATTTAGTGTTTCTAATCAGGGAGAGCAAGGAATGTGAGGCTGTTTCACCTAACGAATGTCTCAAGATGCAACCGTAATTGGCAGGCTCCATTATGGTCATATCTTGAGGACTACCTGTATTTAGCAGGGAACACTTTATCTAAAAACACTCCACAGGTAGTCATGCATTTTTTTCCCACGGTCACTAAGTGAATGGATATAAGTCGAGGATTACCTGTAATTAACTTTGTCCTTTCTCTATATTTTCTAACCCACTGCTTCTTTGCAAAAGCAGTGAGGGCAAAAAAGTCAAAATGGCAGCCGTACTGCCATTTTCTGCATGTGTTTCAAAACACGTTAAAAAGAAAAGTGGCTTCGATTATGCAGATGCGACCCTCAACGCAACCATTTAACACACACTCACACACTGACACCCTAGTACAGAACTCAAGGCTACATAATTGCCCCTGCTTTACCAAAACAACAACCCTGCAGAGAGTCTTTGACCAGAGAGACCGACTGGCCTGAGATTCCCCAGTAAGGACGCATAGGGACGCAAAAAATTTTTTTGCCATTAGATGCAGTGGAAATAAACAGCTGCCCACTAGGGATCACGCCCCTCTCCCACTCTAGGTCTTTCATCTCTCTTTCTACTCCACCCCCTTGCAATGACCCTGTAGCCTTTAACATTGTGATCACAGGCAGAAATTCAGCCGGGAGAGCTTTGGCCACTGTGGACGTGGCAAAGTGAAGGTGCCAAGGATTTCCTGCCAGCTGTGAAGCGATTCAAAGGCATTTGAGTTCCAGCTGCTCTACTCCCTTCCCGGCTCACCGTTGGACTGGATAGTTGGTGTGACCTTGATGTCCTTCCCCGAGGAAATGTCCCAGCCTGCCCACCCACCCCGGGTTCGTGTCTGCGACCCGTCCCCTTGTCTCATCTGCCTTGTTCCTGGAGACTTTGCATCTTCAAAATCTGGAAGAGGATTCTTTGGACGTCTTCATCCATGTGGCCCTGAGAGGAGCAGAAAAGTGGGGAAAATGAGATCATGAACATCTGGAGATGTTCCTCAGCATTTAACCAAGCGTTTTGACTGGTAGGAGGACTTTTGCCTTTGTTCCTACAAGAGGGCAGAAGTCCAACAACGGACCTGTAATCTCACTGTTCAAGGAGGTTGTGCTCCAGGGAATCCCTACAAGATCAACGGTCTCTGATAAAGGAGAATGTTAGGCGCTCAAGATTGACATGAGAAGTCCTTGGTGCTCTCTGAGTTTGGTGGTTTTCTTGCACATGTTTCATGACCCAACTAGGTAACATCATCAGTGCTAATCATGGTGCTAGTCACACACTAGCACTGTTACCTAGTTGGGTAATGAAGTGTCTGCAAGAAAACCACCAAGCTCAGAGAGCACCAAGAACCCCACATTCTTTCTTCTCCTCTCTAAACCCCACTCCCTTCTAGCACTGATAATATTACCTAGTGGGGTAATGAAATGTCTGGAAGAAAACTGCAAGCTCAGAGAGCACCAAGGAGCCCACAGTCCTCCTCTTTCTCATCTTCCTCCTCCACTTCCTCTCCATAAACCCTACTCCCTTCTAGCACTGATAATGTTACCTAGTTGGGTCATGAAACGTCTCCAAGAAAATAAGCTTGAAAGAGCACCAAGGAACTCATGACCTCTCTGTGAGCCTCATTGATTGCCAGTTGGCTTCTGGATCCAATTCCTTGCTGCTGGTTATGACCTATAAGGACCTACGTGGCGTGGGGCTGGATGATCTGAGATACTTCTCCAGTTATATCCACCCATCCCATCAGGTCTGGCAGAAGAGGCATGTTAAGGGTCCCGTTTTCATTTTTGTGATTGTTGTTTTGTAGGCTGGGGGAATTCTGTAAGTTGAAGTCCGCATATCTTTAAAGGTGCCAAGGTTGAGAAACGTTCTAGAGGATTGTGGACAAAACATTTAATTTTTTTTCCTTTCCATACTTTAACTCTGGCTGGAAAGATAAGAATTTGGTCCAGGAAAGACTTTAAAATTCGGTGGGGAATTAACCCTGGAATGCGCTATCTTGTTCAGTGATGCTCTGATGCTGACCAGTTGGACATCGGCCTGCATAGATTATTCCTAAGGTGGCTCTATGAAAGAGTCCAAATAAATTGAAATATTGCCATACACATAGTCCTCAACTTATAATAGTTTGTTTAGTGGCCGTTTGAAGTTATAATGGCACTGAAAGAAGTGACTGATAGCCAGTTTTCACACTTATGACCGTTGCAGCATCCCAGTGGTCACGTGATTTACACTCGGGTACTTGACAATTGACTCACATTTATGACAGTTGCAGCATCCTGGAATCACATGATCCCCTTTTACGACCTGACAAGCGAAGGCAATGGGGAAGCCACATTCGCTTAACAACCGTGTTACCAATTTAACAACTGCAGTGATTCAGTTAAGAAAAGTGGCGAGAAAAATTGTAAAATGGGGCAAAACTCACTTAACAAACTTCTCATTTTGGGCTCAAATGTGTTTGTAACTTAAGGGTTATCTGTGTGCTCTAGCACAAAGGATAACTACAGTAATTCCTGATGCAAAGTTTTATTGCTTGAACACGACTTTTAAGCTAACTTGGACACGTTAGTTAGTAGGGATGCCAAAACCGAAAGCAGCTTTGGAACAAGCATGGGTGTGTCTGCGTGCACATATCCACGCAAACACACACAGACCCCTCCCCCAAATAGAGGGCAGGACAGGAAACAATGGTAATCAAAGAGAGAAGCAACTTGGAATTAAGGAGAAACTTCCTAACAGTGAAGACAATTAAGCTGGCTACCAGAGGTTGTGGATGCTCCCATCACTAGGTATTTTTAAGAAGAGTCTAGATCAGGGGTGTCAACCTCAATTTCATTGAGGGCCACATCAGGATTGTATTTGACCTTTGGTGGCCGTGGCCACCTGGACGTCACTCATGTCAGGGAGGCCCGAGTGCTCTGCCAGTGAAAACGGGCTTCCGGGCTCTGTTGGCCTCCTGCAACCCTCTGCCAGTGAAAGTGGAGCTTGGGAGGGCTGTATACAGCCCCCCTGAGCTCCATTTACTCTGGCAGAGGCACTTTGGGCTGATCCTTTGCTGTTTCCAGGACGGTGCCGCAGCCAGATCTAAGCACCCACGGGCCGGATCTGGCCCCCGGGCTTTGGGTTTGACACCTCTGACCTAGACAGTCACTTTATCTGAAATGGTATAGGTTCTCCTGCTTGAGCAGCAGTGGTGGGTTGCTGCTGGTTCTGACTGGTTCGCTTGAACCGGTAGCGGAAATAGGCCCCCGCTTGCTGAACTAGCAGCATTGGCTGGGTAGCCACGCCTCTGAACCAGTCTTCCGGCTGGAAATTGGTCCTCCGGGACGAAATTACCTTGTAAAGAACCCTCTGCGCATGCACAAAGCCTCCTACACATGTGCAGAGGGTTTTTACCCGGATGCGACGGGCGCAAGCATGCATGTGCAAAATGCGTACTTCTGACGCGACCCTGAACTGGTAGGGAAGGTAAGAGGAACCCACCCCTGTTGAGCAGGGGGCTGGACTAGAAGACCTCCAAGGTTCCTTTCAGCTCATTCTATTCTAGATGTTCAGGCAACCCCTGTGTACTCTCTCACATTCAGACCCACCAATTGTGTCCCTGTCACTAGCTGTGTGTTCCCACCTCAAACGGCAGTCCATCCTCTAGCCCCTCCTCCTCCTCTCAACTTTGGGTCCCTGCCAAACATATTCCAGATTCTTCTCTTCCCACCCCCCCTATGAAATATTTCAGACTTGCTGCCAGGAACGAAGACCTGAGCAACTCACCTGGATAGCATAGAGAAGGTGTCCTCTGTACAAAGATATGATATTGCTATGGCGTCGCTCAGATTCCTAGTACAAAAAGAGAATTAAGAGAAATTAAATAGTTTAAAATAAAATAACCAAAATGGGTCAGCTAAGACTACCAGATGGAGTTCACTGTGGTCTGAAACATCCCCAAACTTTTTCCTTGCCTGATTACAGCCCTCACTCTGAATTTACCAGGTTAGTTTATTCGATTACTAATGGAATTCCCAATTAGCTATTCTGGATCCCATTAAGATTCCGGGAGTTAATTTTAAATTTTCTTACAGGACATTGGGTTTTTCAGAGGCATTTAACTAACCACCACAGCTTCAAGAGTTGGTCCCATCTCATGTGACAAATCCCATCTCTTCTGATTGGTTCCATCTCATGCAAACCTCTTCCTTTTTTTTCTTTTTTTTCTTTCTTTCTTTACAAAACTATCATAAATTTAACAAATCTGACATTTTTCATATAATTAACAATAACATTCAATATATTACATACATTCTAGTTAATCAATCTAACACTATATACATTTCTATTTCTTGTTTCCTTTTATTCAAGCAAGATATAGTCATAGTCAAGAGCTTTTGATTGGTTGACTGGTTGGTTGATTACTATATGTGCCATCACGTTGTTAAAAGAACTCTGCAATACATGGAACACAGGTCATCCCCATCTCATTTGGAAGTTGGATTTTAACAGAATAACAGAGTTGGAAGGGACCTTGGAGGTCTTCTAGTCTTACCCCCTGCTCACGCAGGAGACCTTATATCAGGGGTGTCAAACTCACAATGACATGTCACGTGACGCATCACAACTTTCCCCCTCCTTTGCTATACTGGGGGTGGGCGTGGCCAGCACGTGACGCATCTGGCCGATGGGCTATGGGTTTGACAGACCTGCATTATACCATTTCAGAGAAATGGTTGTCCAATCTCTTCTTAAAAACCTTTAGTGTTGGAGCATTCATAACATCTGGCGCATAGGTCAGCAATCTTAAACACTCAAAGAGCTGTTTGGACCCGTTTCCCACAGAAAAGAAAACACCGGGAGCCACAAAACCCGTTTGACAGCTAAAATGAAGATAACACTACATATATCGTTTTTTTACCTTTATGCTATGTATAAAAAAAAACTATAGTGTGTTGCAGTTATGAAATCAATGAACTGCTACAGAGTTTTACTTCTGCATGCAACAAAAACATTTTGAACTCCAAAAAATAATAATAAGATGGGTCGAAAAGCTCAATAAATTGCATGCCAGTAGGTGTCACACATTGGCGGTTGTGACACATATTTTGAGTGATGGAGCTGCAGGAGAGGGATGAAAGAGCCCACATGCAGCTCTAGAGCCGCGGGTTGTAGACCCCCCTGGTCTTGGAGGCAAGTTGTTCCACTGACTAATTGTTCTCACTGTCAGGGAATTTCTCCTTTGTTCCAGTTTGCTTCTCTCCTTGATTGGTGTCCATCTGTTGCTTCTTGTCCTGCCTTCTGGTGCTTCAGAGAACAGCTTGATCCCCTCTTCTTTCTGATAGCCCCTCAGATATTAAAACACTGCTATCATGTCTCCCCTGCTCCTTCTTTTCTCTAGATTAGCCATGCCCAGTTCCTGCAACTGTTCTTCGTATGTTACAGCCTCCAGCCCCCTAATCATCTCTGTTGCTCTTCTCTGCCCTCTTTCTAGAGTCTCAACATCTTTTTTGTATCATGGCGACCAAAACTGTATCTAAGCACCGTGGTGGTGCCATGCTTAGAATGCAGTATTGCAGGCTGACTGCTCACTGCCAGCAGTTCGATCCTGACCATTTCAAGATTGACTCAACTTTCCATCCTTCCAAGGTCAGTAAAATGAGAACCCGGATTGTTAGGGGACAATAGGCTGACTCTGTAAATTGCTTAGAGAGTGCTGTAAAGGACTATGAAGCGGTATATGTCTAAGTGCTGTTCCAAATGTGGTCTTACCAATACATTACTCCCTGATCATTTTCCGAGGAACACCGGATCCCTCTCAAGTGGAAGAAACCAGACAATTGAGCTTGATGGACCCTCCTAAAACAGCTCTTTGAGTCTCTCCTTTAATTCTCCTTCCTTTGTAAGATACTCACAATCAACTGCTGCTCCAGATCTTTAATTCTCTGGAAGGTAGCTACATCCAGTTCGTTCTCTGCCTTTGGTGAGAAGATCCCTTTAGGGGAAGTACCACTAGACAGCTCCGAAAGGTCCTTCAGAGCTTCTTTCAGCTTGAAGACCTCTTTAGAGAGCTCTGTGATCTGCCGAGGAAGGAAGGGAAATGGTGACACCAGAGCAACCAATATTTTTCACACCCAGTAAGGGTGTGAATTCTTCCATTTGATGGCCAATTGATCTCTCTGCCAGTGGGTGTGGACTTCCAGAATTCCCTACCCAGCCAATACTGGTTGTAAGTCACTTTTTTCAGTGCCGCTGTAACTGTCACTATGTGAATGGTTGTAAGTCAAGGACTGCCTATATTGACCTACTTGAGGAAGGCTTTAGCAGGAGTATTTTATATACTTTACCAGTTTGCCTTTTGGGATTGCATGGAATGACTAGGAAATGTCCGACATATTAAGCCTTTTATAGTTCGATGTCCCATTTTTGGGCATTCTATAGATTTACTAGACATTCTATAAAATACCTAATTTCACACATTGGTGGTAACATATACAAAGCCAAACCTGATAAGTTAATCTGTTTTTAAATTATATACTCAAAATGTGCAATCAACCCTTATGTGAAGAATTATTGGTTTATCCACGCACAGGACATAACAAACAAGATGCTTAAAAGATGCTCTTGGACTAACGTGAGAGTTAGAACAATTAACCAGTGGAACAGCTAGCCACCAGAAGTTGTGGGTACTCCAACACTGGAGATTTTTAAGAAGAAATTGGACTAGAAGAACTCCAAGGTCCCTTCCAACTCTTTGAATAACAATAACAGAGGTGGAAGGGACTTTGGAGGTTTCTAGTCCAACCCCTTGCTCAAGTAGGAGACCCCATACCATTCCAGAGAAATGGCTACCCAGTTTTGTTTTTTTAAGCTCCAGTGTTGGAGCACCCACAACTTCTGAAGGCAAGCTAATCACTGGTTAATTGTCTTTACTGTCAGAAAGTTTCTCCTTAGCTTTACATTGGTTCTCTACTTGATTGGTTTCCATCCATTGTTCCTTGTTCTGCCTCCAGGTGCTTTGGAAAACAGCTTGACCCCCTTCCTCCTCTCTGTGACAGCCCCTCAAATATTGGAAGACTGCTATCATGTCTCCCCTGGTCCTTCTCCTAATCCTAGCCATGCCCAGTCCATGCAACCGTTCTTCCTATGTTTGAGCCTCCAGTCCCCTCATCATCTTTGTTGCTCTTCGCTGCACTCTTTCCAGAGTCTCAACATCTTTTTTATAATGCGGTGACCCAAACTGGATGCAATAGGACAAGTCCGAGAGCACCTTTTCAGACGAACCAAACGTGACTCACCTTCTTGTCTTTCTCTTTGACCAGCTTGGCCGAGTCCTCGATGTGGCTGTGTAGCTCCTGGAGACGTTCGGACTCCGCTCTCAGGCTCTGCAGCTGCTTCTCGGCGGCGGCTAGCTGTGCCTCAGCCGCATGCTTCTCACTCTTCATGAAGAGGGCCTCCCGCTGCACCTGGAAGACTTCTGTGCAGGTCCGTTCGTGTTTGCAGCCCAGGTCGCTCAACTTCGCCTTCAGGGCCTCGATTTCGGCCTGCGAGGTGGCCCTCAGCTGCTCATGGGCCTCCTTGGAAACGGCGCCTTGACGGATCCCGTTCAGCTGTGCCTGGAGTTGGGAGGCCTCCTGGGCTTTGGCTTTCAACTCTTGCTCCAACAGCTTTGCTTTAGCCTTCAACTCCCACAAGGTGCCCTCCAAGGCCTCCTTGGCCCGGGCGTGCTCAGCCAGGGGCACCGACTCTTGCCTATAGGCCTCGGTGGTCTTCTGAAGTTCTACCAGCTCAGTTTGGGTAGAGGTGTACTTCTCTTTCATCTCCAGCAGCCTCTTCTCAGCCCCGGAGAGGGCGGCCTTCATCTTCTCCGCCATTTCTTCGTGATCCACTCTGGGGACGCACTGAGAGGCCACCCTCTCCTTGGTCGCTTGAAGCTCCTCTTCCAGCTTCTCCCGGCCTTCTCGGAGCTCCTTGACATGAGCCTTCACTTCTTCGTGTTGCTTCGTCATGGCCTTCAGCTGCTCTCGCAGCAAGCTGGTCTCCTCCTGAAGGGCCTGGCTGACCGAAGACTGTCCTTCAAGGATCTCATGTCTCTCCTCCTCCAAGGAGGCCCTCAGTTCTCTTAGTTCTGTTTCCACAGAGGTGCATCTCTTTAGAAGGACCTCTTTCTCCTGGGACACTGCATCCAAGGAGGCACCAAGGGTGGCTTTCATCTCCTCATACGCTTCAACAGAACAGTTTTGGGCCTCTCTTTCTTCTTGGGCCCTAAGCAGCCCCTCCAAATCCTTCATCTTCTGATCTTGCTCCTTCAGCTCCTCCCGAGTCTGGCGCAGAGCAGCTTTGACCATCTCGAGTTCAATTCTGGAACTCTCCGTAGCTTCTTTCTCCTCCACGGACAAGATGCCCAGCTCGATCTGTTCCTCAAGGATTTTGACTTCAGCCAAAGCTGCCTGATATTTCTCCTGGGTCTCACTCAGCTCATTCATCAGCTCCTCCATCTCTTCTCGGGTTACCGGGTTGAATTTGCTTTTTCCTTCCGGCTCCGATCCGGCTTTACTTTCCGTCGCTAGGTTCTCTCTGATCTGATCATCCGGGAGGCTGATCTTCTCCAAAGCTTCTTTAAGGGCTGCGATTTGCTTCTCATAATCGTCCTTCAGCTGTTCGTAAGCCTCTGCTGAGACGAGTTTACGAGGGCTTCCATCTGTCCCGTTGCTTTCCAGGGACTTCAGAAGCTCTTGAGCCTCCAGCTGCTGCCCTTTCAGCTTCTCGAACTCGGATCTGAGCGAGTCGTACAAAATGATAGGGATGAAGTCCCCAGAAGCGTCAGCCTCACTCTGGTCCTTCTCGTCCTTCTCCAGAACCTGCACAAAACGGAAATTTGATTTATTGGATACGCACAAAGTGGGGGGGGGGAACCAGAAACTTATTCAGGAGAGAGTTTAATGCCTAGGCTCAGTGACTGTGTTCTTGCATATAGCTAGTCTTCGGCTTTTGACCGATACTTTTCATTCTTCTACTGAATTTTACCTTCCATGGCTAACCCTAAAAGGGAATTTATTGTTTACAATAAGAATTAAATATAACGACATATTGTTATTCCTCGACTTAGGATCACAATTGAGCTCCAAACTTCCGTGGCTAAAGCGAAACAGTTGTTAAGTGAATCAGTAATTGTTAAGTGAATTTGACTTCCCCGTCGACTTTGCTTGCCAGAAGGTTGCAAAGATCACATCACCCTGGGACGCTGCAACCGTCATAAGTACATGCCAGTTGCCAATTGTTTGAACTTGGATCACTTGACCAGGGAGATGCTGCAACAGTCATACGTGTGAAAAATTGTCGTAAAGACACTTTGTCGGGGCCATTGTAACTCTGAAACAGCCACTAAATGAACTGTTGCAAGTCAACAACTGCTACCTGTAGTTTATAGTTGGTTAACTCAAGCAATGTTTCTCTACAGCAGGTGAGTCAAAACTAGGATTTACCTGTATTTTTTCCATTAATTTTTTGTTCTTCTGGGTTAGGGATTCTATCTGGCCTTGCAAGGTTGCTAAGAGTTCTTCCGTGGAGGCACTTAAGGTTTTCCTGGAGAGGAGCTCAGCAGTTGCTAAAAAGAAAAGAAGAAGAAGAAACGAGGGAAAAGTGAAAATGTTCAAAAAAATAGATTAAAGCTGGTGGAGAAGCCCACCCTGGGCTAAAGTTACAAAGATACAGGTAGTCCTCGACTTACGACCATCGTTGAGTCCAACATTTCTGTTGCTAAGTCAGACGTTTGTTCAGTGAGCTTTGCCCCGTTTTAACACCTTTCTTGCCACCGTCACTAAGCGAAACATTGCAGTTGATAAGTTAGTGAGACTGTGGTTAAGCGAATCTGGCTTCCCTGTGGAATTTGCTTGCCAGAAGGCCACAAAAGGAGACCACATGACTCTGGGACACTGCAATAGTCATAAATATGAGTCTGAAGTTTGATTACGTGACTACAGGGATGTTGCAATGGTCATAAGTGTGAAAAATAGTCAAAAGTCCCTTTTTAAGTTGTTAAAAGAACTGTGCAAATACAGGTCATCTCATCTCATCACTTGACCCCAGGTCAATCGTCATAAATATGAGTCGGTTTCAAAGCAGGTAAATTTCGGTCACGTGACCACAGGGATGCTGCAATGGTTGCGTGAAAAAATGGTCATAAGTCTTTTTTTTTCATTGTAACTTCGGATGGTCACTAAATGGACCGTTGCAAGTTGAGGACTACTTGTACTCTGCCAACAGATTAAGACCCAGCCTTACCTGGAAACTCCAGCAGTTCCCCTTCTTCATCCTGCAGGGTTTCAACATCGTAGCTGGTATTTTCCTTCTCGTTCTGCACAAAGAGAAGACAAGATGGGAGATTTCCCAAAAAGTGAGAATCTAACACAAGTTCTACGGAGAAGGAGGGGAGCCGACAGACTCTGTTTGGCTCAAGGAAAAGACAGTTATTTTGGAAAACGACTTAATGCAAACACCAGGAGGTGCGTTTGTCTCTCTTAGATGGAAGGTCATCTGAATTCTCAAGAGGGAGGGACCTTGGTGCTCTCTGAGTTTAGTTGTTTCCTTGGAGACGTCTCGTTATCCAACTAGGTAACATCATCAGTGCTAGACCAGAGGGGTTTGGGAAGTGGAGGAGGAGGAGAAAGACTGTAGGATAATTGGTGCTTTCTAAGCTTGATAAGTTTTCTTGGAGACATTTCATTACCAAACTAGGTAACATCATCAATGCACAGGGAAATGTCTGCAGGAAAGCAACGAAGCTCAGAAAGCACCAAGGACCCCACAGTTCTCCTCCTCCCCACTTCTAGCACTCATGGTCCCTAGTCAGGTTATAAAACATCTGTAAAAAAAAAAAGAGCAAAACTCAGAAAGCACCAAGGACCTCACAGTTCAACCCTGAGCTACAAATATTCTCTTCCCTCAGATGTGTGTGTGTAAAGGAGCAAGAAACAACTCAGTTCAGATAGTTTATGTAACGATAAAGAAGACAGCTCCTCCCTAACAGTTCCCAGAGCATGCATTTTATCTATTAAATTACTATTTATTAAATTTGTTTGCCACCCATCTCTTTGCAAGGCGACATTGGGTGATGCTTTATGATGGGGATGTTAGCCTGCTATTGTTTGGCAAGATTCCGTCTACGGGCAAGGAACCATAATGAAACCTTGAAAGAATCACAAAATATCCTTCTTGGATTTAGCAGCCTGACGCCCCTGCTTTAACTGGGCCATGGAGGGACTGGACAACTCGGGTGGTCAATCCATCTGAGCAAGGCAACCCATCTCAAGATCATCTTAAAGGAATGACGTGACCCTCAAATCCTCCTTCGGTACCTCACATAATGAAAGCCGGCTTTGCAGCACCTCCAGTTCCTTCTTAAGGTTTTCCTTCTCATTTGCCGCTTCCGCCAGTTGGTTTTGGAGCTCCTCTACCTGGTTAGACAACAACAACAAAAATCCCCAAAGATTTTATTCCGATTATGACACTCGCCTATTTGACTTCTTTTGAACTGAACTGAAAGTCCTAAATACGGAGTTCCTGGTGTACTTTAAAGCTATTGGCTAGTTGGGTTCACACAAGATGCTGAACTGTACTAAGATAGGCTTTGGAGTTTGTTGTCGGAAACTAGGAAAGAGGATGTTTGAATCGGCAATAGGAAAGATGATTCAGATCGACACATTCCCAATGAGAGGGTCGATCATTGCTTGTGTGAACTTTGAAAGTCACCACAAGCCGAAAGATGGCTTATAGTTTGAGCATTTGGGGTTACTTATAGCCATTAGGTCTGTCCTTCCTTCCTTCTTTCTTTTTCTTCTCTCTCTCTCTCTCTTTCTTCTTGCCTGTCTGCCTCCCTACATTCTGGTTGTAAATCAAGGACTACCTGTATTAAATATGCCATGATTTCAGAATCTCTTTAAGAAGAGGTTGGATAACCATTTGTCTGAAATGGTACGGGGTTTCCTGCCCAAGCAGGGGGCTGGACTAGAAGACCTCCAAGGTCCCTTCCAACTCTGTTATTCTGTTCTATTCTATTCTTTCTTTATTCCTTATTCTATTCTATTCCATTCTGTTCATGTAATTAGCAAGCAGCCATTAGGCTCATTGCATCACTGAGGTTATCTTGTTGTAGTGTGTGACATCATTATGAGTTCAACCACCTGTCTAGCGTCTTTGTGTTCTTCTGTTCCAGAATAAGACTCACCTGCTTCTCCAGAATAGGCAATGAGCCATTCTGAATCTCCAGCTGCTACCAGAGGCAAAAGAAAAGAGAAGAAAAGAGGTAAAGTCATTGCCAGGAAAAAAAATCTGATTTATTAAAGGATGTTTTGAAACCCTCTTCCCAATTCTGGATGACCAAAAAGTAAAATAAAGCATGAAATTATCGGTCATAAGTCGAGGACTACCTGTAGACAATGGGAACTGGATGAGTTAGCGGACCTCCTTTGACATGCCATTAATTTCTGAAATGTGGGTTCTTTTTGCCCCAAATCTGTAGGTCAATCCAATTGGAGAAAGTGCATGAATGTGGAACTTCCCTTTCTTACCCTTAATGTGCCTGTTTGACATTGGAGGTCAAACACAGAGCATCAGGGAGAGAGAAAGAGAGAGAGAGAGAAAGGGGGGGGGAGGGAGAAGGAGGGAGGGAGAGAGGAGATAGACAGTAGATCAGGAGTGTCAAACTCATGGCCTGGGGGACAGATCCAGCCTGCGCGGTGCTTAGATCTGGCCTGTGGGGCCACCCTGGAAACAGTGAAGGACTGGCCCGCAGTGCCTCTGCCAGTGAAAACGGAACTCGGGAGGGCCACGGATTGCCCTCTCAACTCCGTTTTTGTTGGCCGAGGGTTGCAGGAGGCCGTTGCAGCCAAAAATGGAGCTCAGGAGCCCGTTTTTGCTGGCAGAGTTCTCGCCCCACCACAGGCGCCCTGACATGAGTGTAGTCGAGCTGGCCACGCCCCACTTGCCCCCCCAAAGTCAAAACCCTGATGCGAGCCTCAATGAAATCAAGTTTGGCACCCCTGCAATAGAGAGATAGATGATGGATGGATGGATGGA
>JANHFT010003063.1:39026-49223 GCA_032467955.1 Pseudoxenodon macrops | reverse complement strand
GCAAAGCACAATCGCGGAAGGCCCACGCGCATGCACAGAAGGCACGCACCAGAGATGGGTTTCTACCGGTTCGGACCGGTTCTACCGAGTAGGTAGTAGGCCGCTGGTGACGTCACAGAGCCGGTTATGATCCGTGGATGCCGCCATCTTTTTTTTTTTTATACATTTTTTTGAATTTTTTGGGAGTTTATTTTCCTTCTGTGCATGCGCAGAAGCCGAGTTTCGGGCACTGCGCATGCGTCGCCATCTTGTTTTCGGCCTTTTTTTTTAATGGATTTTTTTCTACTGCGCCATGCGCGTGGCCATGCAGCGCGACCACGCAGTGCGGGAGGCAGCGAACCAGCGGCGAGGTAAGTTACAACCCACTCCTGGCACGCATGCGCTCACATTTTCGGTGCTGGGCGAACCGGTAGGTAAATTATGTGATTCTCACCTATGTTAAGGTGGCTTCCCTGGCCTGGGCGATGCTCCTTGGAGCCACCGCTTGTGAAAAGCTAACCGTGATCTCCCTCAACCGCTTACGTGTCAATCACTCTCGCCCTTCTTGAAGGTGAAATAGAATTTGCCGAAGAGGCCCTCAATGACGCACCAGCTTCCATCCAGTTCACCCACCACTCCTTCCCGCAAATGGTGAAAGCTTTGAAGAAGGTGGTCTCCAGATGTCCTCAGATTGCCCGGTTGTCCAGCGTTGGACGCAGCTTTGAAGGAAAGGATCTCTTCGTGATCGAGTTCTCCACCAACCCTGGGAACCACGAACAGCGTGAGCAACGCAAGGCTGCTTGAAATGCATTCCCCTGCACCTTTGGTCTCCTTCCTCCTCCTTTTCCTCTTTCTACTTCTCCTCCACTTCTTCTTTCTGCTCCTTCTCTTCCTCCTTCTCCTCAACTTTTTGTTCCTCCTCTTTCTCCTCCTCCTCCTCCTTTCTTCTCTTCGTTTTTCTTCCTCCTCCACTTCCTCCTCCTCCTCTTTCTACTTCTCCTCTTCTTTTTCTTCCTCTTCCTCCTCTTCTTCTTCCTTCCCCCCTCCTCCACTTCTCCTCCTTCCCCTCCTCTCCCTCCTCCTCACGCTTGCCTTCATCCTCCTCCTCGTCTTTGGCCATTCTTCTATTCCTCTCCAGCCTATTCCATCCTGTCCTGCTACTTCCTTCTGAGGCAGCTGTTGTTTCCTTTTGCCTTTTGCAAGCTACTTCCGCTGACTGCTGGCTACCTGCAGTTTGCCAGTTCGAATCTCACCAGGCTCAAGGTTTGACTCAGCCTTCCATCCTTCCGAGGTCGGTAAAACGAGGACCCAGATTGTTGGGGGGCAAGAGGCTGACTTTGTAAAAACTGCCTAGAGAGGGCTGTTAAAGCACTGTGAAGCGGTATATAAGTGCTATTGCTAGTCCTGCCTTCCTGCTTTCCTTGGTGGTACAATGCTTGGAGTGCAGTATTGCAGGTTGACTCTGCCCTCTGCCATGAGTTCGATCCTGACTGGCTCAAGGTTTGACTCAGCCTTCCCACCTTCCAAGGTCGGTAAAACGAGAACCGCTTAGAGAGGGCTGTTAAAGCACTATGAAGTAGTATGTAAGTCTAAGTGCTATTGCTAGTCCTGCCTTCCTGCTTTCCTTGGTGGTACAATGCTTGGAGTGCAGTATTGTAGGTTGACTCTGCCTTCTGCCATGAGTTCGATCCTGACTGGCTCAAGGTTTGACTCAGACTTCCCTCCTTCCAAGGTCGGTAAAATGAGGATCCAGATTGTTGGGGGCAAGAAGCTGACTCTGTAAAATGCTTAGAGAGGGCGGTTAAAGTACTAAAAGTGGTATATAAGTCTAAGCGCTGTTGCTATTGCAAGAGGCTCAGTCCTAGCTACAGGACCCCCCCCCCTCCTGCCAGTTGTGGGAGGGCAGGTGAAGCCCAAACTGATCAGAGGCCACTAGCAGAAAGGTTGTCTCCCTTTCTTTGGACATCTAAGGTAGCCACTCCCGGTTTCATCTTTCCGCAGTCAAGCCGGAGTTGAAGTACGTTGGCAACATGCACGGAAACGAAGTTGTAGGGAAAGAAATGCTGATCTACCTTGCCCAACACCTGTGTTCGGAATACCTTCTGGGCAACACCAGGATCCAAACCTTGGTCAACAACACTCGGATTCACTTCCTGCCTTCTATGAACCCCGACGGGTACGAACAGGCAGCAGAAGAGGTAAGCGTCGATTTGGGATCAAAATATTATTAAGGAGGACGGTTCTCCCCGCCTTTGAAAATCAGCCAAAGTTAGGTTCCCCAATTAGAAATCCCAAATTAGTCACTTTGGAATCGATTGGCGCTTGAAAAATATTTCCTGGTAAGGTTTGGTTTTTTTCCAGACCTAACCAGGTGCTAACAATCTTCCTGGCTTTGCAGGCTTTTTTTCATTGCTTCTCTCTATCAGCTGTGCTTTAGAAGCTTTTTTTTCAATCCTAACCAGGGGATAAAATAATGTGCTGAAGCTGACCGGACTAAGGATGCTAGCCAGATGAATACCTGATAGGCAGATTGGTGTGGCCAAGATCTCCTGTGCTACCTCCAGGGGTTTTGATGCTGGAGTTCACCTTCTCTCATTTCATGTCCAATGATCCAAAGTTCTGGTATTGTAACCCAAAAGAACAACTCACGGTCTGCCTCGGATCTAAAGCGGTAGAGGTAGAAAAGAAATTCAAGGGTGAAAGAAGTAAGGTTCTACATTTAGGCAAGAAAAACCAAACGCACAGATCCAAATGTTGGATAACCACATCTTCTTAAAAACTTCCAGTGTTGGAGCATTCACAACTTCCGGAGGCAAATTGTTCCACTGGTTAATTGTTCTCACTGTCAGGAAATTCCTCCTTAGTTCTAAGTTGCTTCTCTCCTTCGTTAGTTTCCACCCATTGCTTCTTCTCCTGCCCTCAGGTGCTTTGGAGAATAGCTTCGCTCCCTCTTCTTTGTGGCAGCCTCTGAGATAGTGGAAGGTTGCTATTATGTCTCCCTCAGTCCTTCTTTTCATTAAACTAGACCTACCCAGTTCCAGCAACCACTCCTTCATATGTTTTAGCCTCCAGTCCCCTAATCACCTTTGTAATCAGACATATTTTATTTTTGTGTAAAGAAATGAATCTCTGTATTGACAGTGATGTATCTATCCTATCTCTCTATTTCCAGAAACACGCACAAAGATTTGAGGAAAACTATGTGCAGAAAACCAAATTATAATTACTTTCAATTAATAGTCTAATGAAAAGAAGGACTAGGAGTGACATGATAGCAGTCTTCAATTTTCGAGGGGCTGCCACAAAGAAGAGGGAGGTCAACCTATTCTCCAAAGCACCTGAAGGCAGGACAAGAAGCAATGGATGGAAACTAATCAAGAAGAGAAGCAACTTAGAACGAAGGAGAAATTTTCTAACATTTAGAACAATTCATCAGTGGACCTTCATAACTTGTGGATGCTCCAACACTCCAAAACCTCCGAGCTCCCTTCCAACTCTGTTATTCTGTTAATAAATAACAATTAATGCATACTTAGCACAATAGATATCCTGCAATTAAGGCTTAGCCTCCGTACATTTATTCTTCCAGTTTGCACCCAAATACAAAAACAACTATACCCAGTAATTTAGAAGACATTTCCAGCCTTGAAAAATGTAATTTTAAAAAGCTCAAGAAATGTCAGTAATTTTCTAATCTGAGGCTGGTTTACTGAAAACTAATTTGTTTGCTTGTCTATCGCCTTCTGATTAACAGACTATCTCCATGTACCAGTCGCTTGGTGCATGTTTCTCTTCTCCGCACACATCCCTGACCTCCGCTCTCTTATTTGCCCTGCACTTGCTTCCAAAGATGAAACCCGTGGAGTTAATTTGGAGAGAGGGGGGAAAACGAGATTGCACCACCTTACCCACTCCTGAGAGTGTTCTCCAGTGTTGATTCGGCTTAGCCAATTGTTTCCAATCCCAAAGGCTTTCCTTGCTGCGAAGTTGAGTACGGTTATTTTCTTCTCCGTTCTCCGGTCCGTCTGTCCAGTCAAAACCTATTTTTTTTCCTACTAGGTGGCAAAGTTTAAACTCCAACGATACAAAAATAGCGTCAGGCTCATTAAAATCCCTCCCTTTCGTCCAGCTCTCCAATGGGAGAAAGACTGTCCGCTCAACGGGCAGAGACATAAAAGAAGTCAGGCAATCATAACTGGGACAAATTGGGTAACCATTATCTAAATAACTTTAGTCCATCCTGCCTTTCGTTTCTAATTTGAGTGGGCGCTGAGCCGAGAGGTCCAAAGTCTTTGGCTGGGCTGTGTCACAGTGACCTTCCACCTACTTTTCAAAAATAATCTTCTCTCCCTCTTTGCTCAAGGAAACAACAATAGCGAGCCCATTAATTGGATTTTAATCACAGTTGGCCTATCAATGTCAGCAGTTTATAAAGGCTTACTGGGAAAAGACAAAACTGCACAGGGAGTCTGGTGTATGCTCAACTCTTGTCTTCTGTTTAATGCACCTGCATGATACAGAATATCTGTTATCAGTGATTAATGAATAAATAAAATGATGAATGGGTCCAATCCTTCATGTCTCAAAGCAATCGTAAGATTCCTTGGGGTAATCTTCTTTTCCAGCACCGAGACACCACTTTCGATGATCTCGCACCTGCTGAACGATGGCAGGGCTGGTTCGATGATGATCTGGTTTTGCATATGATCATATAAGTAAAAGTTTGGAGTAGTGGTTAAATCATCAGCCTAGAAACCAGGAGTCCATGAGTTCTACTATCGCCTCAGGCACAAAGCTAGCTGGGTGACCTTGGGCCAGTCGCTCTCTCTCAGCCCTAGGAAGGAGGCAATGGCGAGCCACTTCTGAAAAACCTTGTCAAGAAAACGGCAGAGACCAATCCAGGAAGTCTTTGAGAATAGGACAGGATTGAATGGAAGAAAAAAATAAATAAAATACTATCAAGAGTTGTCTGATGAAGAATCTAGTGCTTCTTAAGGTGGGACCAACTCAAAATAATTCAGTGGAGAAAGAAAGTGAGCTGTATGAAGCTTCCTTATTCCAGGCAGTGCATTAGGTTCTCCCAATGTGGCCTGATTAGAAATCCTTTCCTATACCTGTTCTGCTGGCATTATCTTTGCATGTATGATGTACGTTGTGAGGAGTCCAATGTCTGTTCAGACATTGTGTTTGTGTGTCTGTCCTTCACTCTCCTTGTTATGTTGATGATGTGAGTTGAGAACTGTGTCTCCACTACAGGGTGATGGTCTATGGGGATTCTAGCTCAATATGCAATCAGTTCCATGCGGAGTGGGAAAACTCACTACCGTCAACTCACTATGGTTCACCGAACCTGGCCGTCTCGCTGCAGCCGTCTTGCCATGGCTGTCTCACCACAGCTGAGTCGCTGCGGGGCAATTCAATGCAGGATAACTCAAGAAAGGGACAAATGCAATTGCAACTCATCCCACCTTCAAGGACTTCTAACCTGAGAAGGTTCAAACTTAAAGCAAGATAAGGCCTGTTACAATTCACTTGTCCCTCTCTCGAGTTATCCCGTGTTGAATTGTCCCACAGCAAGTTTTCCTGCAGCAAGTTGGCCACAGTGAGTTGGGCAGAACAAGTTGACGGGGTGAGTTGGCCACGGCGAGTTGCCCTAGATCCAGTTCCATGTGAATTTTGTGCCATTTCTTTAATTTTTTGTCTTCTGCCTCCTGAAGCCAGGTTAGAGAAGAGAAACCATGCTGAACTCCATGAATGGAGGCAAATCTGGGACATATCAGTTAGTTTCTGGAGAAAATGAGCAGTGCTCTCTCATTCCCATTAGCATGACTATGTGCTGCCACAGCAGATCAAGAGATCTGACCAGGTCAAACATGTTGCATGGGTCAAACATGTTGCAAACAGAGGATGGTCTTGTTGATAGATTTAGATTTCCAATATTTCATTCTACATCTGTCTCTAAAAGGCCGACATTTTGTTCTTTAAAAACTCAGCAGGATGAATCGGCTAAACCATGAATAAAGCGGTAGGAAGCATGCAAGAACTACCCTGTTTTTTAGAAGAAAGCTAATCCAACCATAGAAGTCAACCAGATGATGGCAAGGAATAACAACCAGATGACTGCAAGGAATGTAAATACTTCCATTCTCCAACATTCACTCAGACCTGAAGATGCTTCTTGGATGAGAAGCGAAACGACTTCAAGAGAAAAAACAAAAACAAAGAAAGCCCAGTTGTCTCTTGAAAAAAACACTTTTGAGACAAAAGTGAAGCCACCATTGCAAAATAAAAGCTGAGAAAGGCAGGGAAAGAATTGAGGAACAAGTTGCCCTAACTGTCAAACTGTCTACTGTAGACCTCAGTATAAACGCACCAGCGTGCCTACCGTCCCTGTCTTACTCTCTCCATTTACCTGTACTTACTTACTTTGTTTATCTTTATGTTATACAAGACATGCTATCTTATACATGTTTGACAAACAAAGAAATAAAAATAAAATAAAAATATATAAAACTCGAATCCACCTTCTTAGGGATCACAGCCAGGGTTGAAACTTATGCACAAATTGTTTTGCAAATAAATCAACTTTTGCTTCTCCTAGAAGTTACCAGATAGTAACACTAAGCATGATAAATTATTATTACTATTATTAGTAGCAGCAGAAATAGTAACGGTAAACACAAGGGTAGCAGATTCTTCTTTTCTTTCTCTACAGTACTTATCTATCTCCAGCTTGTCTATCATTTGCCATCATTTTGGCCTTTAATACTTCTTCGTCTTTTCTAAGATCATTAAAATGTTCCACATCTTGGTCTGATAATCCAGAGTAGCAGCCCAACTTTTTCTGAACAGAAGCTGCTTGCAAGAGATACTCTCCTGATCAACGCATCTGTTACTTTTCTGTATATATATGTGTGTGGGCAAGAACTGGCAATTTTGAGAAAAGCGGAGGATTATATCACTAACGCAGTTAGAAAAACTGGAGATGCAGTCAAGGGGAAAATTGCACAAGGTGACTGCAGTTATGAAAAGAGGGAAGAGGGTACCACTTGTGGGGGGGGGAAGTTAATCCAACCAAATGTGTAAAGTACTGTAGTAACAAGAGCAGCAAAAGCTTATTTTTCTCATCACATCCAGCCAGGGGCCCAATTCTTTGCTGGGAAGGGACGGCTCACCAGGGACACTGGAAAATAAAATATTCTAGACCAGAGATCCCCAATCTGTGGGCCATGAGATGTTTGCAACCAGGCCACGGAAACAGCCAAGAGTGCCCGTGCATGCACCTGCATTCTCACTTGCATGAGCAGTGGGCGAGCACACGTGCACACTGCTTGTGCAAATGGAGCTGCACACACGCTTACCAGCCACTTGTATGGAACCATCCCCTCTCACCATTGGCCGGTCTGCAAAGCCTGAAATGTTGGAGAACTCTGTTCTAGACAGCTGTCAAATAAAGTCGCTTGGATCTGCTTCACGTTGCTTCTGCCTGGGCGAATCCTTGCAAGTTGACTGAGACAGTATCAGTTGTGTGATAAATGTTTGACTCTATAGCTCCTAGGAAGTGGCCAGGATCCTTAGGGGGTGTTTGTCTGCTAGATTAATGCCCCTCCTGGTAGTCAAGATTTCCTAGGTCACAGATGTGATTTGTACATGAGATGGTGACTGCTTCCTTGAGGAATAAGGTGTTTCTACCTTGAACAAGGCCACTGCTGGATCCAACAGTTCTGGACAATGTTTGCCCATTCTCCAACTAAATTTTTTGGGGAAAGTTTAAGAAGGTGATCAGATTTCAGCTTCAAGGGCCCTGGCAAAAGTGGATTACCTGGACCTGTTCCAGGCAAAGGCATAACAGTGATGGCATTGATTGTTGATTACTATTGACTGGCATAGAATGATGCAACTGTCCTGGTTCGTTTTCATCTCTCTGCAACTTTTGGCATCACAATTATGATATCCTTCTGGTCTGGATTGGGGACGGGGTTCAGATGTAGGAGACATCATGTTGCAGTTGTTCCCTTCTCCTCTATGCAGACGGTTTCAGCTGCTGTTCGTGAGATCGAGAGGTCTAGCCTACGGCCTGGGATTGCGGATTACCATATTGCTCAATGCTTTTATCTGTCCTTTAACATCTACAGGAAACCTTTGGGGAAGGTCATTCCCTCAACTGTGTCAAATATTCTCAATTGGCTGATTATATCCAGTTGCACATCTCAATCCCAGGTTGTGTAAGCAATGCTGTCAAGATCTTAACCCAGTGCTTGGAAGCTGGGGGTGGGGAGGAACAGGCTTAAACTCAGTCGTGACAAGACCAAATGGTTGTGTGTTTCTTTTTCTTCTAATACCGTGGAATTTCTGTCTTTAGGTTCTGGATTGAGTGGCACTTCTCCGGACAAATTGGCAGGTAATTTGGTGATCTTTTACAAAGCAGGTGACTGTTATGGCTAGGAACTCCCTTACCTAACTTCATGTGATATACTAACTAGTTTTATGTATCTTGAGATTAGATAGGGTAGAAACAAGTGGGAAAGGCCTACGTTACCGCGTGTAGAGCTAAGGAAGCTTAACTCTGTCTCAGTAGGCTGAGGACAGGACAAAACCAACATCATAGTAGAAAGCAGGCCATAGCGGAAAGAAGAGGCTACTAGAGCAGGTTTGCATCATGTTTGATGCCAGGCGAATGACTCTTGAGCATTTGTCTCAGAGCCTGTTTCCAAGAACAGTGAATTTTCCAAAATGGGTAGGCCTATTTATTACTGGCATACATTTCTCAGGCTCTAATTCTCCATTTAAGACTTATAAATATACTTCTGGAATGAATACAGGTTTTCAAAAATTATGGTATTACTAAGTCCATCCCACATTGCTTGCTTGTTCAAAAAGCCTATCACTCTAATGCTGATAGGGTTCAGTAGTTGAGACATTTGGATCTACTTTTGATTCGCTAAATAAATCAACAAGGATGTCAACAGTTAATAGCAAAAACAACAAAACAATTCTCTTTTGTTAATCAGGAATGGATTTTTCTATGGACAAAATGTCAACTCTATTCAATTCTAACCTTCAAAATTAATGGGCTCAGAATTCTTTGTATAAAGCCCCAAGTTGGATGGCCTTTAGGGTCTAGTATAAAATTAAGGTAATCCTTCAAACCTACAATTCCTATACATCTATATTCTTCTAAAGTCTAAATTATACAGTAGTTCAGCATTGAGAAGTGTCTTCCATATACACAAAATGTTGTAATAACAGCATTATCACTGCTATTTTCAAGCTGATAAGCTTCTAAGAAATTTCAGAATCTCCCTGAAAACAAAGTCTGAAAATCCAGACTTGAGGACAGATAAGATATGCCCCACTGCCTCCCCTCAGGTGACCAACTGTGCCCCTCAGGACCATTGCTGTACAATAAACTTACTTTAAAATATCAATTTTTTTCAGATTTTGAAGGCAGAGCCTGAAGGAGCTGACCAAAGATCTTGCCTACTTCTTGGCTGATTAGATGTACTTGAATAGTCCCTGTCAGAGGAAGGAGAAAGCAGATGTGTTGATAAAAAGAAATCAATCTTATCTTTGGATAACCAATCCATTGGCTTTACTCCTAAATATAATTACATAACTATATGATGCCGGCGCCAGCACACTTGTCAAGGTGCCCCTTGGACCCCAATCTTTGCCCTATTCAGCCTCACCCTGATCACAAGTGCTTTACTCATCTGTTCTCCAAGGTTACTTTAGAGAGAGGAATCAGCAACTGCTTGACTTCACTTTGATGTGAGAAGCAGCAGCTAGGGAAAAAGCTCCTTGCTTTTGTGTCTTTGGCTACACAACTCCAAACTTCCTGCTTTTTTAAAAAAGCAGCTCAAGCATGAACAGATTTTTAAAATGCAAAAAAGCAACCAACATTGCTTATTTCTAAAGCACCAAAATAACATCTAAAACAATCCTTATTTTATACAATTACTTTTTGCTCATCTGGTTTTCTTCAGGATTTTTCATCTGAATCATTGCAGAGTTGCTGCAGTTAGTAGTCCTAATATTTCTAAAGCAATGATCAAAAAGTATTTACAGTATTTTTGGAGTATAAGACGCACCGGAGTATAAGACGCACCTTAATTTTGAGGGAGGAAAACAAGGAAAAAATATTTCTGCCTCTGCATACTAGCATCAGGATCAGGGGCGTCCTCGCGTCTACTCAGATATTGATAATGAGCAGCACAG
>JANHFT010003063.1:15586-33757 GCA_032467955.1 Pseudoxenodon macrops | reverse complement strand
GTGCCGCCGGCCCTCCCCACCCCTCCGACCCTCGCTGTGGGACCCCGCCCCCCCGGCGGCGAGGTCGACGGTTCCGCGTGAGGGGGGGTGGGGGAGGGGAGGGAGACGCCGGTGGTGATGGGTCTGAGGGGAGCTGAGGGAAGGGCGAGACGGGGGGGGGAAGGAGCGTTTTCCCTCCTGGAAAGGTGATTTCGGGGCTGAGGGAAGTGCGTGGGACCGCGGTGAGGTGATGGTGGCTTGGCCGTCGTCGGTCCTTGGAGAAGCCACGAACACGGGGAGCTTGTTTGGCTGGATTGTGGAGGGGGGGGGTGTTGGTTGGCTCTGCCCCAAAGGCAGAGCCCGAGGCGGCGGGGGGGGGGTTGGGAGCAGCTGGGAGGAAACCGGGCTGGTGGTGGTGGTGATGGTGGGGGAGAGAAACTTCATTCACCTTTAGGTCCAGGAAAGGGGTGGAGGAAGGATTGTGTGTGGGGCGGGGGTGTCAGGATGCGCCCCGTGGGAAAGAGGAACGAGGTCAGGCCAGGCAGGTTCTTCCGCCCTGGAAAGGCTGGAAATGCCATTAAAGGAGAACATTTGTAGCTGGGGGTCGACATGAGGGGTCCTTGGGGGACTCTGAGGATGGTGGTTTTCTTGCAGAACGTTTCAGGAGCCAAAGTGGGATAATAAATGAATGGACTGGCACTGATGGTGTTACCTGGTTTGGGTCGTGAGACGTCCGCAAGAAAGCCACCAAGCTCAAGGACCAGCCCCACAACCACCCACCACTTCCTCCTCCCTCTCTATCCACAAACCCCACTCCGTTCTAGCATTGGTGATGATGTTACCTAGTTAGGGGTCATGAAATGCTTGGAGGAAAACCACCAGAGAGTCTCAAGGACCCCACAGCCACCCTCCTTTTCTCCTCCTCCACAAACTCCACTCACTTCTGGCACTGCTGATGTTACCTAGTTTGAGAGATGTCTGCAAGAAAGCCATCAAGCTCAGAGAACCCAAGGACACCCCACCCACCCCAATCATGAAACATCTGCAAGAAAACCACCAGAGAGTCCCAAGGACCCCACAGCTGCCCTTTTCCTCCTCCACAAACTCCACTCACTTCTGGCACTGCTGATGTTACCTAGTTTGGGAAATCAAATGTCTGCAAGAAAGCCACCAAGCTCAGGGAGCACTAAGAACCCCACAGCTGCCTTCCTTTTCCTCCTTCCTCTTCTCCTTCACTCCCCAACCCCAGCTCTCTTCTGGTACTGCTGATGTTACTTAGTTGGGTCATGAAATACTTGCAAGAAAGCCACCAAGCTCAGAGAGCACCAAGGACCCCACAGCCATCGTCCTCCCCATCTCCTCCTCCATCCATAAACCCCACTCCCTTCCAGCATTGAAGGATGTTACCCAGCTTGGATCATAAAATGTCTGCAAGAAAACCACCAAGCTTAGGGAGCACCAAGGACCTCAGAGTCCTCTCCCTTCTTCTCTTCCGTTCCACCAACCCCACTCCCTTCTAGCACTGATGATATTATCTAGTTTGGGTCATGAAGCGTCTGCAAGAAAACAACCAAGAGTCTAGAATGGTATAGGCTATAGGATCGCCTACATAGGTATAGGATCTCTTGCCATAGGCAGGGGGTTGGATTAGAAGACCTCCAAGGTCCCTTCCAGCACCATTATTCTATATTCTTTGAAGAACCTGAACAGAGAGAAGGGATGCAATATCCTAGACCTGATGAAAATATTTTTTTAAATCAAATCAGTTCATTTAAAAAGTAATGAAAACAGGTCGTTTTATCACCTCATACTGGCGGGCTGAATATTTGGTAATTAGGGGAGGAAGAAGATTGTGCTCGATACATCTCTTGAAAGGAAACAGCGTCTCCACCTTCCCTTTCTCCGTCTACAGTGTGATCAACCAAAGTTGTGGGTGAAGTCAAGTTGTAATTCCTGATGAACAAATGTTGGAGAATGGAATGCTTCCTATCATGTTTGACAGTTAAGAGATATTAACGTAAGATAGAAGCAGACTGTAGGACCTCATTCGGTTGATCAGGTTGGAGCACCGGCAGGAAGAATTTAAAGGCTTGTAATGTCTGCCTTTAAAATAAAAATCTTGAAAATTTAAAATCTTGGGAAAATTTTGTCCAAATAAATGCTGGTTTCACTATTCCAATTGAATGTTATGCCTGACAAGTAATACTTCATTCTTTAATGGCCGAAAGGCTGTTTAGAACAACTTACAACTTATTATAATACTGATACTGATACTGAAGTACTGATACAGTATAAGAGGAAGAATGAACCGGCAAAGTAATGACTGGGGAGACAGAAGAAAGAGAATGTTGGTTGTTTAAAGCATAATACTTTGCAAATTTACTTAGAAGGTGACTTTTTAATCCAATGGGCCACACTCCCAAGAAAGTGTACTTAAGATTTTAGCCTTGAAAAGGTCCATGATGAGGGGGGACTGAAGAGTTTTGTAAGAATAGAAGCAAAGGTTGGCTGACAGCAGTGACATTCAAGACTTCACTTGTAGAATGATTTGTGTTGAAATGTTGTGTTTTCATGAATGTTGAAGTGTTGTTAGTTATTGAAGTGAGGAACAACTGTCAATTACCTGGAAAGGAATAGTAATGAGAGATATTAGCCATGTAAAGGATGAAGCTTATATAGAAATGTGGGCAATTAGCAAAAGGAGTGGATGAATACAAAATAGAATGCAGAATAACAAAGTTGGAAGGGACCTTGGAGGTCTTCTAGTCCAATCCCCTACTCAAGCAGGAAGCCCTATTCCATTTCAAACAAGTGGTTGTCTTCTTAAAAACTTCCAGTATTGGAGCATTCACAACTTCTTGAGGCAGGTTGTTCCACTGATTAATTTTTCTAAGTGATGCTATTGAAAGTACAGTGTTTAAAGGTTGTAGCATTTCATATTTACATTAATAGATGTAGATTTCTACATTTCTAGAAAGTGTTGACAAACATAAGTATTTTGCCCTCTTACTGATAAAAGGAGGGGGCGTTCATTGAAACTGCATGAAATTTTATGTGGAATGTTATTTAAAATAAAAAAACAATAGAAGAGTGTGTTTGTGTGTATGTACACGCACACACACATGTATATATATATATATATATATATATATAGTTATGCTTTTATCACATCATTTATAATGATAATCACCAATTTAGATTATTTTTAAAAACGATTAGATCAGGGACATCCAACTTTGATACTTTTAAGACCTGTGGACTTTAATTCCCAGAATTCCTTATGCTGGCTAAGGAGTCCATAAGTTTAAACTTGCCAAGGTTGGACACCCATGAACTACATGAAACTGAAAACCCAAATTATCGGTAGGATGCTGCTGATTTCGTAGTGGAATAATATCAAGATTCACAGGCTTGAATAATTACCAGCTGCCGAGAAGTGACAATGGAAGAGAACATTTTTAGCTTCCAGAACATGTGTGGTTAGGCCCCTGAACCACATAGTTAGTATGTGGCACTGAGAGGGTCTCTTCTCCGATACAGCAAAGTTTTTCTTATGATCTATATTAGTATGGTAGTGGCCCACATAGTTAAAATAATTCATTAATCTACTTCTGTACTATTGATAATTTAAAAAGGAATGTTAGAGAGAGAGAGAATGAGTGTGTGCCATAAAATGTTTAAAAAATGGAGTACGCATAATGCAGCAGGGAGGAAATTAGGAAGAATTGGGGGTATCGAGTAGAGAAATTGTGTGGAAAGATGAGCAGTAGTTTAAAGCCAATAATAAAAACTGAATAGCAATTATTTTTATTACATAGTTGTCTCCTGTCTTTTCCAAGGAGTTCAGGGTACTATTACTGTAATGGCATCTCCCCCCCCCCCCCACACACAGTTTTTACTCTAATGCTATTCCTGTAACAACTTTGAACAGTTGGGAATATGGAAATATGTAACTAGGACCACCATCTATTCAGATTCTTGTGCTGTTTTTAACCGCGGTCTATAACTAGCTGCAGCCATTTTGGGAATTGGTTATCCCTCGTTGCAGTTAGTTTGTGAGGGTACACAAAACACTTTCACAAAAGTCTTACGCCATCTAAGTTAAAAATTCGAAATATATATATGTCTGTGTGTGCATTAATTTTAGTATTTTACTATTTAGAAATCCCGGTTCAAGAGAGCTTAAAACCTAATGTGTGTGCATTTGTGTGTCTCTCACATAACTCACCCTTACACTGAAGTATAATTATGGTGTATTTGCATAACCTGCTTATCCCTCATTAATTTAGCCATGAGTTACTCAGTGACACACTGAAGCATAGAAAGACATCCTCACTGGATTTGCATAGCATACTATTAAAATGTTCTTTGTTGTTCATAGCGTTGTCCAAATTCAGTGTCACATCTCAACAACCTAAGAAACATGCAATAAACAGATAGTCCTTGGCTTAGGACCACAACTGAGCCCAAAATTTCTGTTGTTTAGCAAGATATTTGTTAAGTGAGTTTTGCCCCATTTTATGATCTTTCTTGCCACAGTTGTTAAGTGAATCACTGCAGTTGTTAGTAACACAGTTGTTAAGTGAATCCTGTTTCCCCATTGAATTTGATTTTGATCACATGACTGGCAATGCTGCAACAGTCATAAGTATGAAAAACTATCATGACTCACCTTTTTCAGTGCTGTTGTAACTTCAAACGGTCACTAAATGAACTGTTCTAAGTCGAGGACTACTTGTAATAAGGTGTGAGACTCATGCTCTGTGACCTTTATGAGTGGTAAGATACATGCCTGAATAGAGATTTGGAACTTCAGTCCCACACACTTATGATGTATGCCAGAGGTCCATTACCTGCAAATGGGATGGAAATTTAATAGATTGGGGATTGTTGAAAAAAATGAACTGATTGATTTTCATGGGAAACCAATGCTCTGATTGGCTATAGGAAGGTATTTAATTTAAAGGGGACTGGAAAAGTATAAGCAAAAAGGTACATTTTCCCAGTCCAGCCGTGTTCCAACTCTTAAGTCATGGTGCTCATCTCTCTTTCTTGGCTGAGGGAACCAATGTTGTCCGAACACATTTTCCGTGGTCATGTGGCCAGCGTGGCTATACACTGAGATGCAGCGAATGCTGTTATCTTCCCACTGAAGGGGTACCTATTGTTCTACTTGCATTTGCATGCTTTCAAACTGCTAGGTGGGCAGGAGATGAGGCAAGGAATGTGAGGTCACCCTGTGATGTGGAGCTTGGGTCTTGAACCCAAGCTGTCTGCTTTCCAACTGACAGGTTCAGCTTCTTTAACCGTTAAAAGCACACAGATAAAAATGGGTACAGTATGGGAAGAAGGGCAGGGAGCTGAATATATGAGTTGCTGATGGTGGGAAAGATTATCTGTGCTTCATAATTAAATTGTATAGCGAAACAAATAGCATCTTTTGAGTATATTTGGAGGAAAGAATGACAAGTTGGCAGTTCTGAAATGCTTAGGGGGAGACTTATAAAAATAATAAGGAGCAGTGATAATTAAAGAAACTAAGGTAGATTGGTGGAAATGCTGCAGATTTGCAGAAAAAACAGCTTGATGGAGGGACAGCTGATCATATATAGTGTGTCCTTTCAAGAGCTGTGTTTGTATATGTAAATTACATGTACATATTTGTAATGGAGATTGTTCTAGCCAAATAACTGCTATAAGCACTGGGATTCAGATCAAAGGAAGAGTAGTGTTCAAAGGTGTGTGAATAAAATGTAAGGATAATTAATTGTGTGTGGAAGAGGAATCAACTGTAGGGGGGGAAAAGAAAAGCAGCAGAAATAATGCACAAGGAAAACTGTGCCCGCTTTAGATACTTTTATCATTTTTGTTGAAAGATTTTACCTAATTAAAAGATAACAAAGAAAAAATTATTTAAAAAGTAGAGAATATTGAAGAGAAAGAAACAGGAGAGAAAAAAGTAATTTAAAGACATTTCCAATCCTCGTTACAACAATTACAAATTTTTATCATCTCCTATCCTTTAGAGCTATCTCTTCTTCCTATATGTATTAATTAGTAAACCTTTTAATTAGCAAACCACAAAATCACGAGTTTTTGTCCATTTTCAGCAAAACTTCTGTAAAAGATTTCCAGTCTTTTATAAAAGTACTTATGGACTTAAATACTTTAAACCGGACATATTTTAAATGGGAAGAGAGGAATTTCTGGAACTTAAAATCTGGGAAACATCAGGATACAGAATTTACTGTCTTATCTTCTCATCTTTTTTTTTTCTTAAAAAAAGCTTGTTTCAGTTTTTCTCTTTTTCGTAAAGGATATTTTCCCTTTATCCGAATGGACTGTCCCCTGTCCAAAATCAAAAAATGTTTTTTAAGATGAGCTGAGATAATAAAGATTACACAAAGTGGGCATTGCAAGGGAGAAACGCATTACTTATAGTCCGAGACTTGGAGAAGTTTAATATTAAGACATTTCAGTTTCGGGAATAAAGCTTAATCCAGTGGTTCCCATGTTGAAGAGAACCTTCATGTTAACATAGCTTTGGTGTCTTTTGGGATCAGTAGTTGATACCTCAAATAACCATTGACATGGAAATGTAAGAGGAAAAAAATAACTTTTTTTTTCCTGGAACATAGACCTATGGAGGTTTTTGATACTTCAGTACTCAAATGTTCTGTGCATATAAGACTTCATTCTTGTCTGCATCAAATAGATTGATTTGGTCAAGCTTTGCCTGTGAGCCTTCTGTAGACTGAGTGAGTGAGTCCCTGAATAAAGGATTAAGTGTCCAGAAACTGGAGGGTTTTAGTTGTGTCCCTGTGAAGTGTGACACTCTCTCTGTTTACAGATTTTAAAATTCCCCCGTAAATAAAAAACCCATTGTGCAGATTACAACAGCTTAAAAAATGAATAATAATATTAATCTTTCCCTCAATACTGCTTAACCTGAGTTAGAAGCTCAGTGAATTTAAACTGCCATCCGTAATTTTGTAGATGCCAAAGTGTAGGGTGCTGTAATTCACAATTACATCTGCAAATCGCATGTTGCTAAATGGAAGCAAAGTGTAGAGGTGGAATGGCATGTGGATAGGGATGGGGATGGCATGCAGCAGGGAGAGAAAAGGCTGAGAAACTTGTTTAGTAAATTGTTGTCTGAGTGAAGAAGGGCATGAAATCATCTTGAATGAAAGAGGATTTGGAAGAAGCTTCTATCCAAGGGATGAAATAGGCAAGATTGAAGCATTTAGAATAACGGAAGGGGATTGTTAAAAGCATCAAGAAGAAAAAAGGAAAATAATCCCAGTGTACAGTACATTAAAAAGTCAAATAGAATAAAAAAATAAAACGGACAAGAATATGTATTTGGAAAGCCCTATTCACATTTCTTGTTTAGATTGAGAAAATAGGCGTTCCTCGAAGCCAACACTGAATCTTAGAATCCAGCCTGGCACAGAACTAAGAAAATACTGAACAGTCTTCCATACCGGTAGACCTCAACTTAAATCCACAACTGAGCCCAAAATTTCCATAGGTAAGCAATTGTTAAGTGAGCTTTGCCCCATTTTACCACCGTTCTTGCCACCATTATTAAGGGAATCATTCAGTTGTTAAGTTAGTAACACGGTTGTAAAGTGAATCTGGCTTCCTCATTGTCTTTGATTGTCAGAAGTTGTCACAAAAGGGGACCATGTGACCCTGGGACACTCATAAATATGAGTCAGTTGCCAAGCACCCGAATTTTGATCACGTGACCACGGGGTGCTGCAAAGGTCATAAGTATGAAAAAATGGTCACTTAATGGTTGTAAGTCAAGGACTAACTGTACAGGTGTCCTCAACCTACAACAGTTCGCTTAGTGACTGTTTGAAGATACAACGGCACTGCAAAAAGTGATTTATGACCATTTTTCACAATTACAACCGCTGCAGCACCCGTGTGGTTACATGATTTACATTCAGATGCTTGACAATTGACTCACATTTATACAGTTGCAGTATCCCGGGGTCATGTGATCTCCTTTTGCGTCCTGACAAGCAAAGTCAATGGGGGAAACCAAATTCACTTAACTGCAGTGATTCGCTTAACAGATGTGGCAAGAAAAGTCGTAAAATGCAACGCAAAACTCACTTAACAAATTTCTTCACTTAAGAACAGAAATTTTAGACTCCATTTTGGTCGTAAGTTGAGGCCAACTGTATATAAATTTGGGAAACTCTGGGAGCCAGGTGATTTTTTCCTACAAGTCATTCTAACAGCCTTCTAAGCTAACTAGCAAATAGTGGTAATGGCCACGCTGCCTCACTACGTTGCATACAGTGGGTGTGTTACAAAAGATCTGATGTCTCTCACCCTCTTTTCCCCTTAGAGCACACCTTGTTGACCTCCAGAAAAAGCTGGAAGAACTGGAGCTGGATGAGCAGCAGAAGAAACGGCTGGAAGCTTTTCTCACCCAGAAGGCCAAAGTGGGAGAACTGAAAGACGACGATTTTGAGAGGATTTCAGAACTTGGAGCTGGCAATGGTGGGGTGGTCACCAAAGTACAACATAAACCCTCAGGGCTAATTATGGCACGGAAGGTGAGATCGGGTAAGGGGGAGAAAAAGGGGCAACTCCTTTTCCAAACATGGGCCTGAATTCAGCCAATGACATCAAGAAGGGATGCCATCAAAGCGATAAACTTACAAAGTAATAAGAATGCCAATTGCAACTTTTGAGTTGAGCTTTCAGAGACATGCAGGTAATCCTCTGCCGTAGATGGCAGTTGGGGCTGGAATTTCCATTGCTTAGCAGTGTGGTCCTAAAGCCGTCCCGGTTGCTGTCATTAACTAAATCTCACAGTTGTTAGAAAAGGCAACTTCCTGCCAGCTTGTCACAACCATATAAAGAATGGTTGCTAGAATTGGGTATGTCTAGGGCTTCCTGCCTAAGCAGGGGGTTGGATTAGAAGACCTCCAAGGTCTCTTCCAATTCTGTTCTTCTCTATTCTATAACCAAAGTTAGTGGGAAAGCTGGCAGGAAGTTGCAAATTCCAGGCAGGCGTGTAAGGGAGACTCGGCGACAGAGTGTGCTTTGACGGGCATAGCGTGAACACAGAGGGGCTGGGGCTGAGTGCACGTGGGTGGAAGGAGACCTACCCCAGCAACTTGCAACATTTCCTACTGGCTTCCCCATTTACATTTGGAAACCCAAAACTGTAAAAAGCCAAGTGTCCAATAACCATCCAAAGGGGCTTGACCCCAATCTTGCCAAAGGAAAAGGGGAACAACCAGGTCTTAAGCAGATTGTGAGAAGTTAGAAGGAGGGGTTCTGTGCAAATTTCCAGAGTGATGCTGCAATGGTTGTAAGTGTGAAAAACGTACGTCACTTTTTCCAGTGCCGTTGTAACTTTGATCATTAAAAGAATGACTAAATTGAGAGCTACCTGTAATCTGGAACTGGACTCCTAATTAATAAAGAGCATGAATACAAAAATATTGCCACTTCGCCACTATGAATGTGAGATTCTTGTTTTAAATCCAATTTCCTGGACTGCCTTAGACAATAGATCTAGTTTGCTAGCTTTCTTGTGGTACCTACAGAATTTTATGGAAGGATTTGTTTCACCCTTTACTAGACATGACTTCACTTGATGACTACACAAGCATGTTGTGGCTATCTTGGCAACTTTAGAGTATCTCCTCTCCCCCCACCCTTTTCTAATCTATCCTGCTGTTCTGAAATATCCTGGCAGTTCCCCGCCCAAGTACTCACCCAGCTCCAATCAATCCCATTTAGCTTTTCAAAATCAGCTACAGTTGGTTTAGGAGTTGCCATCTGCTATGACTTCCCTGTTGTTATCTGGATCTAGATCTGACCCTGTTAGCCTTTCGTAAAACTCTGAAGATCTGACGGTTTCCACAGGAATTTGGGCCAGGAGGCTAGGCGAGCCCTTCTGGTGATGTGGTCCTATGATTAAGATGTCAGGTGTTTTTATTTTTAATTGCTGGTTTCAATATTTGTACGTTTAAATAATCCTTTTGGCGCAGGATTGCGTTCTTGATACTGTACCGATGCCTACTTAAACGGCAAATGTGAAGTTCTTTTGGCTTCTTAACTACAGGTATTTCCCGACTTTACAAGCATCCATTTAGTGACTGTGTGAAATTATAACAGCACTGAAAAAGGTGACTTACAATCAGTTCTCACACTTATGGCCATCGCAGCATCCTCATGGTCACCTGATTAAAATGTGGGTGTTCGGCAATGGGCATGTATATGCAACAGTTGCAACACCTTGGGTCACGTGATCACAAAATCATTGTGGGAGGCCAGATTTGCTTAATGACCACATGACTCACTGAACAATTGCCGTGATTCATTTAGCAATTGTGGCACAAAAGTTGTCAAACCAGGTGTGATTCACCTTAGCAAATTCTGGTCCCAATTGTGGTTGTGAGTGAAAGACTGCCAGTAGTGATTTTCAGTCCATGTCCCACCCATAATTGTAAAAAAAAAAAAAAAAAAGGTAGGTGTTTCTCCTCTGAGGAGATGGAAAGCATTTAGATGGGCTTCTCCTGTCTTTGAAGCACTGCGATAACAAGAAGTTGAAATTTATCTCTAACTTTGGCCATTGTTTTCTGATTTGTCTTATGTGACCTAATGTGAGAGAGAATGAAGATCAAAGAGAGAAAAACAGCAAGGAGCACTAATAAGGTCCTAGCAGCCTCTTTTTTAAAATTTTGGTGCTTCTATCTTCTGCTTTTATAGGAAGAGAAAGTTTGATGATTGGTAGGATGGATATTATAGTCGAAGCTGAAGTAGAAATGTATGGCTGTGAGAGTTGGAGCATAAGGAAAGTTGAGCACCAAGGAATTGATGCTTTCAAATTGTGGTGCTGGAGAAGACCCTTGAGAGCCCCTTGGACTGCAAGGAGATCAAGCCAGTCAATCCTAAAGGAAATCAACGCTGACTGTTCTTTGGAAGGACAGATCCTGAAGTTGAAGATCAAATAGCAATAGCACTTAGACTTATATACCGCTTCACTGTGCTTTTACAGCCCTCTCTAAGCAGCTTACAAGAGTCAGCCTATTGCCCCCAACAATCTAGGTCCTCATTTTACCCACCTCGGAAGGATGGAAGGCTGAGTCAACCTTGTGCCTGGTGAGATTTGAACTGTCAAACTGCAGCTAGCAGTCAGCTGAAGTAGCCTGCAGTACTGCACTCTAACCACTGCGTCACCTCGGCTCTAGATAGTACTTTGTCTATGGAGATTTTCAATTATCCAAGTCATGGTTGTCCCAAAGGTGCTTTTTCAAGAGGCAACTGGACTTTCTGGTTTTTCCTTGAAGACGTTTCGCTTCTCATCCAAGAAGCTTCTTCATCTTCTCATGCAAGAAGCTGAAGAAGCTTCTTGGAGGAGAAGCAAAATGTCTTCAAAGAAAAAACAGAAATTGCCTCTTGAAAAAAGCAGCCTTGGGACTCAAATACTTTGGCCACCCAATGAGAAGAGAGGACTCCTTGGAGAAGACCCTTGTACCTTTTTCCTATGGAAGATACACTAGGAGGTTGGGCGGCTGATGGGTTTGCTCTCCTTTGCAAAATTGTACATCTGGTACGGAAAGAACATTTGCACAACATAAGGCTTCAACTCTTCTGTGCACCGTCTTCCATAAATTGGTTTCGGTGCTCCATTCCTGAGCTGTGCAAGCGTTCCTATGGTGATTGCTTCCTTCCCACTTTTCTTCTGTTTTTCTTTTTCCTTTTTTTTTTTTTGCACTGCTAAGTAGGTTATACTGCATGCCTTCCTGGATGCAGAATCATTAGCAAATGTAGAGCTGTAATTGCAGTCCCATAGCTCTCAGTTATTGAGCAAGAGTGTCTGCCAATAGCTTTTAAAAGGCCAGAAGCACATTTCAGGGCTGACTGTGCAATCATAACACCATACAACCTGGTGTCTCATGTGAATGAATCGCGTATTGTGAAACCATATTTCTAAACCTGCGTCATTTGTATATATTCCTGTTTCTAGGATTTTAAAGGGGGGTGTTATTGATTTATTTCACTGTTAGGTGACCTGCCTTAATGGCTTATTGACAATGGCTCTAGTACAACGGATTAAAAAGTGAAAATGCTAAAACAACAGAAAGAAAGACTTATAATTAATTATAAGTTATAAGTAAATACATTATAATTACTAGAAATTGCCCAGATGGTCACCGGAACATTAAATTCTGTTTAAATTGCAAAATGTGTTTCTGTTTAAATTGCAAAAATGACTTGCAGGAAAAATGCAAATTCTGAGGGCTTATTTTAGTCTGGTCTTTCAAATTCTGTAATGTTAATAAAATGAAAGATTTTAAAAAAAAATTCTTTTAAGCAAGCTGGAAAAAAATGCAAAAAGAAACATTGAATCAGTATCAGGGTTTTGGAATCCCAGTAGAGATTTTAATACACCTAATCTATGGTAAAATCAAAAGCAGCTTTTTCTTGTGCAAATAGAAAATGCCAAATGTTGCAGTCTATCTATACTTTGTCTGGCTGTCATCTATACACCATTAAAACGCTTTTGTCTGTTTGTAACCTTCAATTAGCCAAAACAGTGCATGATATGGCAACAATTTTTGAATCAACCTATTTCAAATATACTAACTTAAAGAATATGTACTAAAAACATGGGTCTCGTTACTTCTGTGGATCAGTTGTACTCATAAACTGGTTGCCACTGCAGTGCCAATTTGGTCAGCTGCGTTCACGTGATCGTGATCTCCAATGCTTCCTGCCAATGTCTCCCAGGCAAAGTCAGTGGGGAAGCCGGCAGGAAGTCGGAGGTGGTTCTTGTTCCCACTGCTTTTTTGCAAGTCATTCTGTTGATCTCTATAGTTAGCAATAGCATTTAGACTTATATACCGCTTCACAGTGCTTTACAGCCCTCTCTAAGAGGTTTACAGAGTCAGCCTATTGCCCCCAACAATCTGGGTCCTCATTTTACTGACCTCAGAAGGACGGAAGGCTGACCCAACTTTGAGCCTGGTGAATTTGAACTGCCAAACTGTAGGCAATCAGCAGGCAGCAGAAGTAGCCTGCAATACTGCATTCTAACTACTGCGCCACCACGGCTAGTTAAATTATTGATAAGAGGATGACCCAGTGTGTCATAAGCAGTTTAGCTCTCTTTCAAAATGTATTAATAGTCTAATAAGGCTGTTGACTAATTTAAGAAAGGTTTGTAGTGACTAATGGCAAACAACACAGTATTTTGTCAGTAGCAATTAAGTCCGTTAATTACCGGTTTATTTCTGGGCTATTTCATAATAAACTGCGCCTATCAAGCAAATTTAGTTCTCTTCCCAATGTGAAGAGACACGGTAGCTCAGTGGCTTAAACGATGCTAGAGAAGCTCTGGCGGTTCGAGTTCTACCACCGTTTCATGGAGTGAGCTCCCATCACTTGCCTCAGCTCTTGCCTACCTAGCAGTTTGAAAGCATGTAAATGCGAGTAGATAAATAGGTACCACTTCGATGGGAAGGCAACAGTGCTCCACGTTTTGCTGCATGCTCTGTGCCGTGATGTCATGCTGGCTCCGTGACCACAAATATTTTTCAGGCCGCACTAGCTCAGTGGCCGCACTGGCTCAGTGGTAGAAAAGGAGTTTAGCCGAGTAAAACCCGCAGGGATACCTTTTACCTTTATCCATTGTGAAATCTCAAATAACAAACTATCCACGGCACATCTTCAGATTCGACCTTTTAAAAGAAAGCAGACCATGCCATTCTATTAACAGCATTACATTACAACTTTTTAATTTCTGTTAGCAAAGCATTTTAAAACAGCACTGATTCCCCCCCCCTCCAGGAAAGACGTACTGACTTGACTGAGTCACAACCAGCCATTCCCCTCTAACTACCTTTCCCCTATGAGTAATGAGGGTAGAACCTGTGTCTGCTGTTTATAGGCTAATTACCTTCCATGGCCAGGAAGAATTTTTTTTTAATGAAACAATTTAGCACAAGTAAAATAGTTTCATGCTTAAGTTGTATTCCATAATACTATAAAAACAAAATATTTTCAAGTCGGAATGGTAAGGTTTGGAAAAAGTTTCCCCAAAGGATACCAGAATTCCCAAATGGGTTATTTGCTGCTAAACTAGGACTGATTCCCAACTGAGTTAGGCTTTTTTCTGATTAAAGTAACCTAATCCATATATATCTGGGAGGCTGAGACATGTAGAGGCTGTACCAATGTTGGCTTAGGAAGTAGGCGACTGTGAGGTAAAGGGGGTCCTTTACCAGTCCTCCGTACCATGCCTAAAGACTGACACAATTGTTTTTGGAGCTGTTCTGCACTATCTTCATCCGTTGATGTGTGTGTCTCTCTCCCTCTTGTTCCCTCCACAGCTGATTCACTTGGAGATCAAGCCTGCCATACGAAACCAGATCATCCGGGAGCTCCAAGTGCTTCACGAGTGCAATTCTCCGTACATTGTCGGTTTCTATGGCGCCTTCTACAGCGATGGGGAGATCAGCATTTGCATGGAGCATATGGTGAGGGCATATTCCCCGTGCAGAATGGGACAGGTGCCTTAATCAGCATCAAAGGTTTTCACGGAGCTTACCGAGCGTTTGATTACGACCCAACAATTGAGCCCAGAATTTCCGTTGCTAGGTGAAACATTTGTTCAGTGAAGTTTGCCCCATTTTGCCACTTTTTCTTGCTGCCGTTGTTAAGTGAATCACGGCAGTCAGTAAATTAGTTAAGTGAAACGGACTTCCCCATTGGCCTTGCTTGTCAGGAAGTTGCAATAGGGGGGTCACATGACTCCTGAACACTGCAGCCTTCATAAAAATGTGACTCATTTGCCAAGCATCTGAATTTTGATCACGTAACCATGGGAATGCTGCAATGGTCGTAAGTGTGAAAAATGATCATAAGTCACTTTTTTCAGTGACGTTGTAACTAAATGAACTGTTGTAAGTAGAGGACCACCGTAGTATTCCAAATGTTTCTTTTCTGTTGCATCAGATTAAACTGCAGGTCTCTATTACCAATAACAAGCCACTTTCTCCCACAGTATGAGGAGAATTCTTGATTTATTGAGATTATTGGCTAATCTTCCTGATCCTTGCTATCAGATTGCTTCAGATAGTGGCTTATCAGGAGAGCAAGCCAGAAATCCACTCCGGATGTAACATAAAAGCAAGCAGACTATGGGCTGAGATACCATAGTTTGCTTAGCCTTCGCATTGCTTAATCCCGATAAGAGATCAAATCATTGGATATTACTGAGATAGTCGGTTTATTTGAGATTGCTGATGGCTGCTTAATTGTTTCCTTCTTTGGGAAATATTAGTAGCCAGTGGAAATCCATTGAGATTCCAGCCAAGATGGTATTCACTTAAAATGTATGTATGTATTTATGTATTGATTTGATTTTGATCCCACCTTTATTATCATTTATAAATAACTCAAGACAGCAAATATATCTTCTGTATTCCCCACATCAACAACCCTGTGAGGTGAGGAAGAGGGGGGAGGGACTGGCTCAAAGTCACCCAACTGGTTTTTCATATAAGGACTATAACTCAAGACGCCTAGGCCAGCATCTTAAAAAGAATCTGTAGTGGTAGAGCCTCTACATTTCTCTGTTCTCCCGGCTTGTAAGGCAACAGCTTTCTGCCATTGGACAATAATCTGGGTGCCATGCAGACTGGATATTATAACAGGAAAAGGCACATGAAGTACAGGTAGTCCTCGACTTACGATCACAACTGAGCCCAAAATTTCGGTTGTTAAGTGAGACATTTGTTAAGTGAGTTTGCCCCATTTTACGACTTTCCTAGCCACAGCTGTTAAGTGAATCAATCACAGCTGTACAGGTAGTCCTCAACTTACAATCACTCATTTAGTGACCTTTCGAAGTTACAACAGCCCGTAAAAAAATGTTTTTCACGCTTAACGACCGTTGCCACAACCCACCATGCTCCCATGATCAAAATTGAGACCCTTGGCAACTGGTTCCTATTTGTGACGGTTGCACAGGTCATGGGATCACCTTTCTGACAAGCAAAGTCCACGGGGAAACCAGGTTCACTTAACAACGGCAGCGTGTCAGGGTTCCAAGTGATGAACCCATAGCCATCAAAACTCCCGAGGCAGGTAGATTCCTCAAAGAATAGTTATATTGGATATATCATATTGGCACAGATCTGGTGGAAACCCGTGGGAAACCTCAGAGTCGGTTTTCACCAGATCTGTGCCAATATGATATATGTTTGGGGAAAGGGAAAAGCGTTTACTTTTAATTAGGTGAAAACCGTGGGATCCTTCAGTCTGTTTTCATCTAATTAAAAGTAAAAGTTTTTCCCTTTCCACAGAACAATCAGTCACATGGTCCAATTGAGGTGCCGTCTGGTTGCCGGGTAGCATCATTCCTCCTCTCTCTGACCAGGTGTGAGAATGTCCTTGGTTCCCAAGAGAAAGTATTTTGTTTTGGCTACAAAATCCCAGCTATCTCTATCTCCCCTCTCCCTCAGCTCCAGTGTGGCAATACTAAAGTTACAAAATGGCTTCGGTCAGGTCAGTTTCAGGTTTGACGCAGCAATTATGACACAGCAGGGTCATAAAACGGGGCAAAACTCAACCGTGTTAGCGACATAAATTTTGGGTTCAATTGTGGCTGTAAGCCAAAGGACTACCTGGAGTAATCTCTGCGAGTCCGTCTGGATCGCTGCTTTGACTAGTGATTTTGATCAAATGTCTGTTTCATAGGATAGAGAACGAGTAGTTTGATCTGAATTTGACTTCTTGGCAAGGCCGATATCTCTTGAGCATGGAATCGGTCATGCCGGGGGAAATGTCGTCTCCCTGCCATCTTTGCTTGTAGCACAAAGTCGATGCTGCCATCTGTTGACTTAATTCTAAAACTGGCAGAGTCCCCTTTTCAAAAGCAAAGCCACCTAAACATTATACATTACAAGAACAAGTACCCAGGCAGCCTCGCCAGCTTCTTTAAGATGCCCAGAAATGACTCTTCCCGTGTCTCAAGACCACTTCTGTGGGCTGCTTCCCTAGGTACCTCTTTAGTTCCTCTCCTGGAAGCAGGACCACAAATCCTAACCGTCCAAACCGTTGGCTCTGGATACGGATTTTTGCCTCTTGACAATTACGTATTTGTGCGGCTTGGAAAAAAAGCAAATGATTGCAGAGCATTTCCCACGACAAAAGAAATGGGAAGAACTGGCCTTTTATGATAATCATTGGGGATTAAAAGCTGCCCTTCAATAATGCTATATAAAGGGAGGCATGATGGCAAATTTATTTATTTGTTTATAATGTCTATATGGAGATTCTCAGTCCTCCAGGTCATGGCTGTTTTTTCAAGAGGTGACTGGACTTCCTGGTTTTTTCCTTTGAAGACGCTTCGCTTCTCATCCATCATTATTTATTTATACCCCTCCGCTATTGTTTTTTCAAATAACTCAAGGTGGCAGACACGTTCATCTTCCTCCTCCTCTTTTCCCCACAACAACCCTGTGAGGTGGGTTGGGCTGGGACAGCGGGACTGACTAGTCCTCATTTTCTAGCCTGATGCCTCTTAACTGCTCGGCCCATCTGGCACATTAGAGGTAGTCCTCAACTTACGACCATAATGGAGCCTGCCTATTATGGTCGTGAGTTCATATAGGTACATTTTATTATACGTCACTCAGAATCGCTCTCTGGCATTGGCAGTTCAAAAAGATGAAGAATCAATAAATTGCGATGGTTGTACAGGTCACCCATGTGACCAACCCAATTTTATTACATTTTTTGTTTTTTTCAGGAGTGATTTAAGTGAATGCTGTGGTCGTTAATTGAACCTAGTGTTCACTATGGGGCATTTTTGCCACAAATGGATGCTTTTTGACAAAAGTGTTGTAACTTGCAGTCATAAATAAATTGAATTTCCCGGTATTAACTGTCCTTCTACTTAGAATAACAGAGTTGGAAGGGACCTTGTAGGTCATCTAGTCCACCCCCCCAAACAGGAGACCCTACACCAGTGATGGCAACCTTTTTCTTGCATGTCGGCAGACACACACACTGCACATGCGCATGCACGCTCCCCCATAGGGCTATTTTTTGCCCTCCATAGGGTTAGGAGGCTTCCCTGAAGCCTCCAGAGGGTGAAAAATGGCCCAACAGGACTTCCATTTTGCCTGTTGAGCTGTTTTT
>JANHFT010003061.1:109590-121132 GCA_032467955.1 Pseudoxenodon macrops | reverse complement strand
ATCTTTTCTCTATCCAATTATATAATTTATCCCACACCTGGTAGTATTCAGTCTCCTCCTTTCCTTTTATTTCTTTCATTAATTTGTCAATTTCTCTGATTTTCTAATACTATATCTTTAGAAATTCCATGTGTTTCCTTCGATGTGGAGGTTTGTGGGAAGTAGCATTCTGATTTGTTAAAATAAAATACGGAATCATAATAAAGAAGTAAGCGTGAGGAGACCTGCCTCGACTATCTTCTCAGGAAAGCATGACTCTTGAAACAAATCACATTTCAAAAGGAACTTTTATTGAGAGAAGTGATTGCAGAGAAGAAGTCAGCCGGAGTCTGAAGATTCCAACATGAAGCGTTAAACTAGTTTTCCCTCACCCAGTTTGTCACGCCCCTGTTGGAGCCTGAATCCATGGAGGAGGACAAGCAGGAACTGGGGCTGATGGAGGTTGTGGGGGCGACCTCGTTGGCTTCGGAGGAATATGGGGAAGAGCAGGATGAGGCAGCTCCGGGCACCTCTGTCTTGGGACAGCTTGCCAGCAGAGAGGAACAGGGGCAGGATGACCAAGAAAGGGTAGACAGTGAACATGAGGAGCGACGGAACTCAGGTAATGAGCAAGGACCACCCCTTCCTGATCCCCGAGCATGGAGAGCGGAGAGGAGGTGGGAAGAGCGCAGGCAAGACTCAGGAGGAGAGTGCCCTGCCCCTCTTCACAAGGCACACCTGGGGACTGAGACTTAAGGAGACACTGTGGGGAGGGGTGTTTATTGGGAACAAAGGTTGAATTTGTGGAGTTTTGTGTGTCGTTGCCGACGTCTGGAGTTTGCAGGACTTCTTGCCTTGTTCCTTGCTTCGTGGATTCATTGCTTCTTCCTTGCTTCGTGGATTCATTTCTTTGTTCCTTTGCCTCGCTGGACTTCTTGCTTTGAAGCTGTTATGCTAACCATGTTTGCTGAACTACTCACAGCCAGAGGCTGCTGCGTGTGTGAGCACTTTGCTTCAGGGATTGCATAACGTGGGAGCATTTGGGGGAAAGTTAGAGCAAGAATAGAATAGAATAGAATAGAATAGAATAGAATTCTTTATTGGCCAAGTGTGATTGGACACACAAGGAATTTGTCTTTGGCGCAGATGCTCTCAGTGTACATAAAAGGACAAGATACATATGTCAAGAATGATAAGGTGCAACACCTAATGATAGCCATAGGGTACAAATAAGCAATCAGGAAACAATATCAATAAGAAGTCATAGGATACAAGCAAAGGGAAGTTTTGAACTATCAGTTGGCTGTGTTGCCTTCGTGCCTTGTCCCATGTCATCACACAATGCTCCATGTCTACCAGTAGCCAATATGATGCCACAAAGGTGTTATGAGGTGGGATGGTGATAACAGGTCATCCTCAGGATGTCATGGCCTTGAGTAACAGGCTTGAACTGGCTGGGAGGGAATCCATCTTGAGGGCCCAGTTCCCCTCCCTAATTCCCATGTGGTTACAGCCAAAGCGAAAGCATTCAAAGCATCCCCCCTTCCCCTTCAGAATGGCAGCATTCTGGCAGGAACATGACAGTAAGTGACACAGCCAAAACAGGTTCTGGAAAAGATAAAGCAAATACTTAACAAGAAAAATAGTTTTTTAAATCGTTTATTTAGGTTTCCATCCCATTGTCCTCTAGGTGGTAGGGAAGCTGGGCTGAAAGAGAGTGTCTGGTCCAAAATCACCTGGTATTCTAGATCAATCTCCTCGCTATTACATCAGTCTTGAATGATGAAGTCTGGTGGACTTTAGAAGTTCCATCATTTTGTTGAAACCTGGAAGAATGATATTTTGCATTTATGAGCTGGGGAGCTTCGAGCTTTGTTCACAACTTTTTGTTATTCAGTCGTATAGAATTCTTTATTAGCCAAGTGTGATTGGACACACAAGGAATTTGTCTTTGGTGCATAGATGATGAATAGAATAGAATAGAATAGAATAGAATAGAATAGAATAGAATAGAATAGAATAGAAAAGAATAGAATAGAATAGAATAGAATAGAATTCTTTATTGGCCAAGCATTTCTTATACAGGAACAGGAAACTCAGAGGTGGAGCCCAAGAAAGGGCATAAAACTCAGGCACTCGCAGCAATTCGCCCTTTCTGGTGGTCTTCAACATCTTGAAACATGTGATCACCTTTTCCCCAGGACCTCAAAGCATGTTGTCCTGCTGTCCACCATTAAACCATCTTTCCAAGCAGTCTCCATGTTTCCAGTGTGTCTTTTCCCCCACTTGGAGCTGAACCCAGATGGATATTTCTTCCAACACTTCCTTTCATCTTTCTTCTCTTTGTGGCTTTTGCCAACTTTGAAATGTAGGGCATAAATCCCTTCAGGTAGAGAGGCCTGTTCCTTTTGTTGACATCGCTCTGCAAAGCACCACGTATGTACCCGATTTCCGTGATCTCCGAAAATAAAATAAAAATAACCGATTCAATCACAGGCCCTCTTTTAGAAATGCAGCATCTATGCCTTTAAGTGTGCATTTACTAAAGAAGCGAGGCAGTGGAGATTTCAATACCATTTCCATTTGCGGCTATTATTCCCTTTAGTCAAACTCTAAATGAGGGAATCAGAAAGACAAGTGTTCATCAAGCAAAGATCACGCTTTGACATTTCTCTAACTGCTTTACTGAATTTGACAACCCTTGGAGGCTTTGCCGCAGACTATGGAGCCATATAATAAGTATCGAACAAGGACGCTAAAACTCACACGGCAGTTTATTTCAATCAATATTTCTCCCTCCCTCGCTGGCTTTATCTTCGGATGCCGAAGGGTCTGGTGTTGCGTTCGTCTTGGGCATCTTCTGACGTGAACAGCATTTTATAAATGTTGGCATTTGACATCGAAGATTCTCTCGGCCCACGCAGATGTGCCAGCTAGACGGAGACTGATTCATTTTATTCTTCCACCCAAAACCTGACCTATGGGCTCCTATTTGGATCTAGCTGTAGAGTCTAACCCAGTGATGGCTAACCTTTTTCTTCTTGCGTGCCAAAAATATTGCATACCAGCACACAACACACACACACATTGCACTGCGCATGCACGCCCCCCTCTCCAATTGGGCCATTTTTCACCCTCCAGGGGGTTCAGGAGCCCAATGGGACTTCTGGTTTGTCCGTTGTGTTGTTTTTCACCCTCTGGAGGCTTCAGGGAGGCCTCCTGAATGCGAAAAATGGCCCTACAGGCAAACTGGAAGTTTGGGAATAGACTTCCGGTTTGCCCATTGAGCCATTTTTCACCCTCCGGGAGGTTTCAGGGAAGCCTCCTGAAGCCTCCGGAGGACAAAAAATGACCCTAAGGGCAAATCGAAAGCGACTTTCAGATGAAAGGATGAAAAACAGCCAAAAATCAAGGCCGAAAATGAGCTGGCCAGCACACGCAAGTGCGCTGGAGCTGACTGGGCAACGCCTCGCGTGCCCTCAGAAATGGCTCCGTGCCATAGATTCGCCATTACTGGTCTAACCTTTCGCGACAGTCACCTGTATGGGAGGTGAAAAGCATACAAGCCCACCAAATTAATATGGTTCTCCTAGGCAATGACTTGAGAAGAAATCGGCCATCTGATACCTCCCAGATCTTTTGGATTTCAGATTGTGATGGTGACGTGCAAACTATTAAACATATTGTGCAAGATTGGCCATGAGGTGCATCCTCCAGTTCCCTAGAAGATCTGCATGAAGCAACGGCAGAGATGATCACCTGGACAAGTGAATTGGACATCCAGGTATGAGGCCACTCAACCACCATAGAAGTTTTATTTATAATTACTTCGGCTGTGTACATATGTTTATTTCTCTTCTGTCATGTTGTCATTTTACGCTAAATAATAATCATTCTCTCTCTCTCTCTCTCTCTCTCTCTCTCTCTCTCTCTCTCTCTCTCTCTCTCTCTCTCTCTCACACACACCCACACACACACACACACACACACACACCTACCTTAATATATTTTATTACAATGTGTGTTTGCAAGTGTGTGCCTATGCACTAGATAATGTCTTTGTGGCACAAAGTAAGAGAATCATAGCAGGTGTGCTTTCTCTAATTCAGGAATAACTTGAGATTGCTGTAATGTTATAGTGAAAATTTACTGCTTAGCTATTCTGTTTGTCATCATCTCTCCCATATTATTTCCTGCTTTATAAGCAAAATGAACACTTTAGTTACTGAAAATGAAATATATATTAAGAGAGAGAATAAACTTTATGCAGAGTTGGAGATGAAAGGCTTCTTTAAATAATAACAACAGAAGCTATTTTAAGAGAAACAAGAGTCTTCCCAAAGGAGAAAGTATTAATTAGTGGTTGATTTTCAACATGAGTCAGTCCCTTATTCCTCTGTATAAAACAAGTGAAGTCCATAGTGTAATAGACAGGCTGCAAGCTTAAAGAAGCTTGAATTCTGAAAAGCACTTCATTAAAAAAAACAAAAACCTTTCATTTTAAAGTTTCCTGTTCTGGGAGACCATTGACACAAAAGTTGGCTAAGTCTTTTCCTCCCTTCAATCTTCAGTTTGTCGTCTCCCTCCCCACCTTCTAAGGACTTACAGACACAACTACATAATACAACACAAGAAACTAAAACGCTAAGATGCGGAAGATCAGTGGAAACAGGAGTGTTCTTAGCCGTTGTTTCTGGCTGCAAAATGGCAGGCACAACTGGACAATGGAAGCCTTGTCCCTATTTGTGTGTGTACTGTGCATGCACAGTACATTAAAATGGGGAAGCGTGTTGATTATCGGGTTGCACCGACCATTTTGAAACCAGTCACCATAGCTGAAAATATCCCTGAACAAAAATAGCAGCAACTGAAAAATGACTCCTTTGATTTTACAATTATTGCTAGTGATTTGGGAACAACGTGCCTGCCTCTTTAATGAAGCCTATGATCGATGGTTTGATTGACCCAGAGAGAGAAGCAAGACGTTGAACTGCATGCAGGAGCTCATCATGTCATCGTCTTCCTATTGTTTGATTTTTCAAAGCAAAAGGCTTAGCGTGGGGGGGGGGAAGTGATATACTTGATTTTATGCCTGGATGGAGTCACTTCCTGATTCTTCAGTGTGTTTCTGATTAGGTGCTGACAGTTATCAGGCCTCAGCTCCATGAGCTGGAGATTGTGTATATCAATCATGGTAACTTTAAGATATGTGGACTTCAATTCCCAAAATGGCTGGCTGGGGAATTCTGGGAGTTGAAGTCCATATGTCTTAACGTTGCCAAGGTTGGACACCCCTGGTGTACACTGTCATGGATGGAAGTCCTGTGATATAATCTGCAAAGACCCCTCTATATGTAGAGGCTGAACAGAGGAGAGACCGCAAAGGAGTCCAGAACGCTAATGAGGCAGCTTGTGGTCTCCTAAGAGGCTAAATGTTGCTCAGTGTCTTGCTAGAGAATCATGATTAATCTCTCAAACCCTGGAGGCCAAGACAGCTTGCCTTTATCCCTGAGGAAGAAATTATGTGAGTGTGCTTGCATCTGTTTAGCCAGGCTACTTAATTGCACGAACAGTCAGAAATATGTGATTTTTTGCATGCAGCTTGATTCAGTAATGTTGATGTTTAAGTGTCTTAGATGTAGACACTGTCATCTCCTGGATACTGTTCTGTCATATCATGGGGCTTTCCTGCATAGTAGCCTTTGGAGGTTTGTGTGAATAAGTCAGACACAAAGCTGGTTTAAGAAATCTTTTCTAAATTTCATTCCCTTCCTCTATGTGGCCCACAGGGATGGCTAGGTATATTTTGGTGAATATAGTCCCTGATTAGTGGATTCTTTTGTTTCTTTTTGTCTCCCATCCATGCCACAAAAACAAGCACCAATTGTTTTTAATTTGACAGTCTTTTGAGAAGTGATGAAAAAAATGACAACAGTTTTCGAGTTCTTCATTAAACAGAATCTAAATGTTTTTTTATATGCAATGGGAACACTGTTTTCTCTGCCCTAAATAGCAAAGCATTTGCATTTATATACGGCTTTACAGTGCTTTACAGCCCTCTCTGAGAAATTTACAGAGTCAGCATATTTCCCTAACACTCTGGATCCTCATTTTACCTCAGAAGGCCTCAGCAGGATGGAAGGCTAAGTCAACCTTCAGGATCAAACTGCTGGCTGTGGGCAGAGTCAGCCTGCAATACTGCATCCTAACCATTTTTATTTATTTATTTATTTTTCATCAAGCGTATATTAGAAAAACGGATACAAGTATAGACAAGATTATGATGACATGAGATAGATTCGGATAAAAGGGAACAATAGGACAGGGACGGTAGGCACGCTTATGCACGCCACCACAATTCCTGAGCACACGGAACATTTTAAGGGGAATTTCTCTATAAAGGCATTTCATTCATTTATTCCATCCCGTTACGTCAGCCATTTTAAGTCTTTATTGTATTTTAAACAGGCATTTTCCTCTCCATACATTCTTACTTCCTTCAGAAGCCCCTTCCCTGTATTTTAAAATCCCAGGGCGGTATTTTGTTTTAAATGTGAAGCAAAAAAAGTATTTTAGAGAGCATGTCGGGGCACATGCAACACAACTCCTTAAAAGCATTCACAACTTTAACTGGGGCCGTATGACTCCCTCTACAACCACACACACCCAGGGAAAGCTACCTTCCATTAATGGACTTGTTATATAAAGTTGGTAGAAAGTTCCGTAGCATTGCTTTTTGCCTTTGGATTTAAGTACCGTGCAGCCCTATTAAATACACAAAACAGATGCATTAACACTCTTGCAGTGTGGGTTAGCTGAATCCTGCTCACGTATGTGTATAGTTCAGTCTGAAAGTATGTTGCTAGTACTGCTGTTCACACACAACTATAAAATGCTCACTCAGAAATAAGTCCTACTGAAACCATGAAGCTTTCAAGTTTCTTCTTCTGGATTGAGCTGCAAAGCACTTTCACTTACCACTCCACCAACCAATAAACTTGAATTGCTTACAATGTATTGTATATGACAAAAAATATCCCCAAGGCCCCATTTCATTTTTACAACTATATCCTTTTGCTTCGTCTGTGGAGAATAAGCTGTGCCGCTTCCAAATAAACCCTGTCAGGTGTTTTTAGGCTTATCTGTCAAAATCCTTGTCTAACTTTTGTGCTGCTTTTGTTTTTCTTTTTCTTTTCTCAGTACATTTTTATCGCAAACGTCTATCCTATTCTTAGTGGTGAGACAGTTTGACACATGTCTTAATCTGGCTATTCTTGACAATCCCAAATATGTTACAGAAGGCCATGGCAAACCACGTCCATGTAGCTGCCAAGAAAACCACATGGAAATGTCTGCAAAACCACCAGGAGCTGAGCTCAACTCGAAAGAAAACTTAACAATTTCCTTTCTTTAAAAAAAAAAACGCTTTCGTTCTTCTGAGCCTTCCATATTTGAGGTAGAATTGCACTTAGAATTGAATGTTTCTTTTGATTTTGATCAAAGACCTGGGACTTTATTAAAGATGTTTTTTTCAGATTCTCCCAGTGGAATATTGGTTTGATAAATGCACATCTAGAATAAATAAAACATTTCACATCCGCTATTCTTAAAGTCACAATCGCTATAAGTCATTATAAGGAATTTCTATAGGAGCTAGGTGACGAGCCCTGTTCCAGCTCGCCATTCCTGAGAATCTATGAGGAGTGAACTGCTTAACTCAAAGGGTCGAATGAAGCCATCATTCATTATAGCAGTCAGTGGCAAAGCGGGGGAGCCAGGCAAAGCAGGAATGTACAAGGCTTGGAATGAACTGCTTCTCTTGGAGGATCAAATGGAACCATAATACTGCAGCCGGATGCTGGCTTGGGGCTGGGTGAAGTGCAAAGGGCGGGGTGTCCGAGGCAGGGCTATCTAAAGTATCCTGATAAGCAGCGTTGGAAGGCAATTGCTCCCAACGCTGACTAAGCTATCTCACTGCTTGCTGGAACGGTAGAATAAATGCTGGTTTGGAGGAACGCGTTTCTAACCTGATTTATTCCAACTGAGTTGCCTGCAAGGTCTGACACTGGGTCGGTCACCAGGACCAGAGGGTTAGACTTCAGAGCTTTCAGACTTAAGGAACTTCTCTCCAGCACTTATTTTTTCCTCACTCCCCATTAGACCATGAAGAGAAGAACTGATGCCAGAAACACAAATGGCTGGTTTTTATGGTTAGTATTTACATTAATGTAAGACATGCTGTGTCCAAACCTGTCTTCCAGAAATCTAATCTATTCAGCAAATCAAATGGGAACATATTATGCTGCCAGTTCTTTCAGAAATTGAGTGTGGCTAGTTTACAGTTTAAATTATAAATTATAAAGTTTAAAGTAAACTTTATAAAGTAAAGTAACGCAAGATAAATTTGGGGGAAGGAGTGAGGGGTAGATTTAAATACGAGCAGAATATATTGGGAATGAAGTTTGCCTCTGGAGAAGAACCCAGGAGTAACAGAGAATCAGGTAAGGAAAAAAGGGCCAATTTTTTTAAAGCCAACTCTCCAGGAGAGACAGTTTGGTATAGTGGGCAAGGCAGTAGGTTACAAACTTCTAGTTAGGTGTAGGAAAGGAAATGTATTGTTTCTGATGTTGTATCACATACAGCATATACAAACGATCAACAGGTGTCTGACAATACATGATTATTGATCTATGCAGATGATATAGCAGTGGCCACAGAAGAATCAAGTTTCGGTAAGTTACTGGAAAAACTCACTGTAGCACATGAAAAATTAAGACTACCATCTATCATCTGCAGCCCAATCTAAGCAAGACCCAGGGGTCGAGTTGAATGGCAAGAGAATCGAATACAGCATTGCACTACACTGAAGTATTCGGTGTGAGACTTGGTGGGACACTTTCATTTAAACAACATTGCCTGAATACTAAGGCTAAAGTTAGCATGAGGAATAACATTATCAGGAAACAGACAAATTATACACAGTATGTGGTGCTCAGCCACCCATTCTGCAGACATTGGTTTTGGCCCTGTGTATTTCAGCAGCAGTGGTGTGATGGTGGGGCAAGACACTTTTAACCCAGTGCCTTGCCCACAGCATCAAACTGGCTCTCCTATGGAGTGCATCCAGACACACAGAGCAAGTTGTCAATGAAGCAGTGTGCATCATGACAAGATGCCTTAAACCCACACCAATTGAGAAAGTGTATCCTCTTCTTGGTATTGCTCTACCTAAGATTAGGAGAGTAGCAGCAACAGATGGTGAAAGACCCAAACAACAAAATGATCCCCAGAATCGTCTGGATGGACAGATGCCCCAAACTCATCAACTTAGATCTAGCAAGAGTTTTATGGCACAAAGAAATATTTCTGAAGGACCACAGGACCAAAAACAAATTAAAGGTTGGAGGAGAGAATTTACAGAACAAGAAATAATCCCAGAAGAGAACGTGACTGTAGGATTTGATCTCCCCTATCTTTCTTGGCAGACATTGAATAGACGCAGAATGGGAGTGCCTAAATATAAGGACAATATCCTCAAGTGGAGGCTTCTGCAGGATAACAACACTCATTGCAAATGTCGGGAGATGACAGTCTGGGCCAATTGTCAGTCTGTTGATTACTACCAATATGGTGCACCAAAAGTGATTTGTTTCTGGCCAACAATAAAACAGAAAAGGTTACCTCATTTTGCAGCTTAAGATTTGATCTGGACAATAAATAAATAAATACAAACAAACAAACAAAGCAAACAAGCTCTAAGAAGAAGTCAATAACAAAACATTTCTGGAAAAGAAGATGCATGGAGTTGAACATATAGACTGATGGAAGGAATGACTGATTTGAAACTTACACGAATAAAACACCTGTATCAAGAGCATAATTCCTATCCTAAAGGTATTCATGCCTCAGACCATTCTCCCCATAGAAGGGGACTCTCTTTCCTGGGCTCTCATAGAAACCTCGGGTTTTGTTGAGAGTTGATGTGTCTTTGAGCCTAACTTGTCACACGTTTCTTCTCTACAACTCAGACATGTTGTTGGGGCTCTGCTAAGGCTTTGGTCCTGTGGAGAGTGATTCCCACAGAGACAAAGCTTTAAATCTCACTTTGTCCCACAGGATGAAGCACCCATGATCCTTCCTTATATTTCAGGAATTGAATTATCCTGATCTAAGACCAATTCTAGGATCATTTCATTTCATTGCCTTTGATCCACAGCTGGTGTTTCTCACCCAACGCTCTTCCAGAAAGAAAGCTACTCATAGAAAACACCTCCTCTGTCTTAAGCGAGTGGCTTCAAAAACAGCAAGAAATGGATACTACAAAATCACATGGATTCGTCCTAGCCAGCTTCCTTGTCTTCATGTTCTTGGGAGATCTCACAGAGGCCTGCGGCTCATGTCCAGAAATATCTCTCCGGGAAGCATGTTGCAGAGATGACTTCGGTGAGTTTTGAATGTTTTTCTCCCTTCCATCTTTTAGTACTCCCACTCGACTGCTTTGAAGGTTTTGCTGCCAGCATTAATCCTTCCAGTTGCAGCAAGATTATTCGCATGACATGAAAGCTGAACATATTATTTATTTCGGAAGCCTTTGTGCAGAAGACTAACCAGCACCATCTAGTTGGCTTTGTGTTGAGAAATCTGCAGTTTAAACCTCTTACTGGAAAGTCTCTCTCCCTCCCACCCTCTCTTTCTCTCTCTCTCTACAGTGATGAGGGTCCAATTTCTGAGTGTCAGCCGGGATCCTAACTTTCCTTCGTATCAGCAAGTACATATGTTTAGGATTAACCCCATCCGGGTAAGCCTCTCATCTTCCTGAAACTTATGATGAAGAGCAAGTGGACAGATATTCAGTCTTTTGTGAAGGGATATTGTTCCTCTCGAGAAATTATCCTGACCTGCTGTTGTCCTTATCATATACACAATTATTTTTTTTAAGGTATACAAAGGTCCAAAGTATTTAAGAAATATATGGTCTCTCTACACCCGAACAACAGAATCCTACTGTCGATATCATCACAGAGGCCCTTTCAAAAGCGATGACTACCTAATTTCAGGTAGAGAATACCAATTATCTAGTAGCAGAACAATTAATGCATATATAAATTAAAGAGGATGGCACATTGCATACCAATATTTTCAACATTATCATTATTCCTAATCTAGTCTATATTATTTCTTGGTCACTTATCATCGCATTTTTGGAGGGATAAGCCAATGTCAGTGAGGTATTGTAAGTTCCCACAGAGATATGAAGCTTGTTTTAAAAGAGTGTAGATTTGTTGAGAAAAGGGGATGTGGTGGTGCAGTGGCTTCATGACACTGGAACTGATGGCCAGAAATGGTCTGTACTCCAGTGGTTCCAGCCCAGTTCCATGCGACAGAGTGAGATCCCATCACTAGATCCCTAGCTCCTGTCCACCCAGTAGATCGAAAGCGTACAACATTGCAAGTAGATCATTGGGAAAGCTGCATTCATATGTGCAGAAAGCAGAAGCCAGTGCTGGACCTGGCCAGATGTGAGGCATCGCAAGAGAAGGTGAGGTGAGACCAGTGGATGAAC
>JANHFT010003061.1:40184-58783 GCA_032467955.1 Pseudoxenodon macrops | reverse complement strand
AGAGAGAGAGAGAGAGAGAGAGAGAGCACATAGGACTTTTAGAGCACTTTCCAGAAGCACTGCCACTTTGACCCTGTGAGTGTTTGCAGTACTCATAAGAGGTCTCTATACAGTAGTAGATCACAGAGTGCAGGTCAGAGTGTTTATTATCACTCTCAGGACTTAAGCAATCCTATTAAATTTTAGCAACTACTAGCAGCAATGGGGAAAAGGAGGGCGGATGACCCGAAGAGAAGATTACTAGTTCTCTACTGCTGCTAGAAATGGGGAAACAGTAATCCTGATTGGTAGAGAGGTTAAAGTGACATCCATTCCCCAGACTAAACTTCTCAGGGAAAATATCTTCAGATCAAAAGGAGGAAGAATGTTCTTTTGTCATGCAGAACTGGATAGTAATGATAAAAGGCAGGCGTTTTTAGACTTCTGAATGGGTACGGCTCCATCCTTGTTGTTCTGGGTTTTGTAATATACTAAAAATAATATTTTTTCCCCTATGATTTCTTAGACCTTATGCCTGTTTTATCTGTCAAATTTCGGAAGAAGTATGATTTCTTAACTTAAATTGTGTATTTAATATTCTTTTTTTTAACCTAATGAAACTTTTGAATTTTGAAGTTCTTCATCGTCCAACGTTTCTAAAATATATTAATCGCCCTAAAGCAACAACTTTCAGGGTGATATGCAATAAAATAGAATCTCATGGAATAGCATTTAGGTTTATGTACTGCCCTTCAGTGCTTTGCAGCATTCTCTGGGTGGTTTATAATGTCAGCATATTTCCCCCAACAATCTGGGTCCTCATTTTATCAACCTTGGAAGGATGGAAGGCTGAGTCAGCCATGAGCCCTGTCAGGATTGAACTTCAAGCTGTGAGCAGAGTTTGCCTGCAATACTGCATTCTAACCACTGTGCCACCAATGTTCATATACGCATGTAAAAAACCAGAATGTTAGAACTATTGGTTGATGGTTTACAGAGATAAAAGTGGTAAGCAAATCACATTGAAGAACTACAACTAAAAAGTATCTGAGAAACCAAATAAGTCTTTAGAAATAGAATATATCCCAAATCTCATATCTCCATTAATCTCATTTTTAAAATGTACATGTACACATTTAATTTAGATATAGTTTTAGAGCATATTTTCCTACAAGGCATATTTTGAAATCTATGATGATGATGCCTTTAAAAAGGAGCACACATACGTGTACTGTAGGGAAACATAAAATACATTAGCTTACTGTTTTCCAGCCTTTTCATCCATCTGATAATATAAAAACAAGGCAAGTCTCTATAAATGAAATAACCGGAGTCTCTATAAATGAAATAACTGAAGTCTCTATAATTGAAATAACCATTACTTAATTTTTTAGTGACACAGAGAGAATATGCCACTGATGTTTTTTTTTTAGAAATAAGTAAAGTAGCAGTCTGAAGGCAGAGATCAATACAATGAGATATTTATCTATGTGCTTTGTGTAATTTGACCAGTAGAACAAAAACAGTGTCTCCTGCTTTAACTCCTTCCTTGAAAATTTCAAGTGATCAGTAATGACAAAAATAAATTAATAAGCATTGATTATTTGAGAAGCTCTGGATTAAGGGATCTTAAGCACATCTGTGCCTCCCTGCATATCTTGAAAAAGGGTGTTGCTAAAATCTGTTTTCTTCCTAAATATATTACAGTTGGTGCCCTCTTCACTTGATGATGTAGTTAACATTCCCAGTTATGTTTAAGTCTGTGTTTGTGTGCACACACAAAACAACCCTGAAGATCAAATTATATGCCGTGTCCAGCAACATTCTGATGTTTGTTTCCCTAATAATGAAGGAAACAAAAGCCAACATCTCAGATATAAATACACACCACTCCATGCAGAGAGAAGAGGGGAAAAACAAGACAGACAAACAAGGCATTAGTAGGAGGTTTCTTGTTGGTAGACAACAGACGGGGGGGGGGAGTGCAGGAAGGAGGCAGTTACACTTGACAACCTGATACCCTGTGTGTGGCTTCCAGATTGCAGATTGTGCAACTATGTCTTAATTAATGAAAGAAGTGGGGGAGGAATTGTCCTCACAGCATGTTGGGGAAGGAAGATTTATTCTAGCTTGATCCTCACTACAATCCCCAAGGAAATCATTTTTTTTTTAAAAACAACCTAGCAGGACAGCATCGATGAATGATATTTTGCAACATTATACCTTTTTGACCAAATTAAATCCCATCAGTCGGTTCTAAAATAAGCTGGACTACGCAGTATAAGAATAAAGTGTTTACATTTTTCTAATGAACTTGTCTTATCTATGGATAACACCAGCATTCTCAACATTTCCCATGGATGAGCCTTTTTTAACATGACCAGCATTAGCAGCCTTAAGGCGTGGAGAGTAGAGGTGGGAAGATTGAGACAATAATTTGGCCCCATAACGGAAATCAAAACGAGGGCGACTTACTGTGGTGACTTGCCTATTGCCATCTTTTAAGAGCTTTGATATCCTGGCACGTGCACAAAGTAAGAGTTCATTCAAAGTACTAACTTAGATTTTTTTTTCCCCCAGGCTTCTCAAGATTTGTAACATATGTCAAGTAGGCTGAACGAGCACTTGCTTGTTTGTGTGGACAATGGGGGGTATTTGTTACAGCAGTTTCAAGCCCCTTCCCTTCCTTCTTCCCTCTGCACCATTTTTTTTTTGCAGAAAGGTGATATCTCAATGTCTAAAGACTTTAATTTAAGGCACACGGCAGCACAGACTAAATGGTTCTAAATCCAAAGGAAAATTTCTGAGGTTTCTCAAGCACTTTCCTAAATCGTGAAGCAGGGGGTCTTTTCTTCATTTGTGGGTCCACCAACACTCCAAACAAATCTGAAGCCATTACGACACATGGCAGTTGGTCGATAGTGTGGAAAAACCTCATTTACTGACTGGCCAGACAGTTTCTAAAACCTCCAGATTTTTCTAAGTCTAGGTTATTAACTGTCTGACTGTAATCACATCTTCACCATAGGGAGCTTCAAAAGCTTTTCATTTGCATTGAATCAGTTGCCTTCCTCCCTGCCTCTTCCCCCCTGGAAATAAGCTTAAATAATTCAACAAACTGCACACATGGCTAGTGATTATTGAACCATTCTGAAACACTTGAGGCAAATGGACCATTATGCAGTGGGAATTAAAACTTTCCTTTCCGTTGTCATTAGAGCGATATGTACATCACAAATTCTCACTGTAGAGATTCACAGACTTACTCCTAGCAGAGTAGTGGGTGTGCTTAAATATAGGCAGGTGTGCAAGTGTAATGTGTACACTCTACTGTACAGCACCGCTGTCGGTAAACTGCTGAAATGTTGCACGATTTTATCGATGGCGATGCCATTGAGTGGATTTAATCTGCGGATGTGCAAGAATTAACATCTGTTTCATCTTGTGAAATAAATCAACTTTGTAATCTTTGTAGTACAGTCTTTTCTGCAATCTGTTTTACATTAATACGGTTCTGAATAACTATTGACTTTTTCATACCCTCAGAGGTCAAACAGCTTCATCATTTTTGACTTTGGGCAAACTAGATATTTTTTGCATGATGAATAACAACTTCCAGAACGTTAAATCTGACACATAGTGCAACATAAGCTTCCACAATCCTCTAGAACAGAGGTGGGTTTCACCTCTTCTGGAGAACCGGTAGCGGAAATTTTGGGTAGTTTGGAGAACCAGTAAATACCACCTCTGACTGGCCTCTCCGCCATCTATTCTCTGCCTCCCGAGTCCCAGCTGATCGGGAGGAAATTGAGATTTTACAGTATCCTTCCCCTACCATGTCCACCAAGCCAAGCCACACTATGCCACACCTACCAAGCCACGCCCACAGAACCGGTAGTAAAAAAAATTGAAACCCACCACTGCTCTAGAAGTTGGATGTGGATGCTCCATCACTGGAGGTTTTAAAGAAGAGATTGGACAACCATTTGTTTGATTGGTTTAGTGTCTCCTGTTTGAGCAGGGAGTTGGACTAGAAGACCTCCAAGGTCCCCTCCAACTCTGTTATTCTGTTACTAATGTCCCTCTCTCAGGCAATATTTTTCCTTCCTTGTTTCTTCTTTCGGCATCCAGACTAACAAAAACCTAATGCTCCAAAAGTCCATGTTAAGTTTCAATTTGCTGTACAAATCAATATTTTTGCTGACTGCCCAACAATTGCTATGCTAAAATAATCAACATTTGTATATTAGAACATGTCAATAGTGAGCCATGAAGAACATTCTTGTTTCAAACCATGCCTATGACATCTGAAAGAAGGGCATTTTAGTATCATTTTAGGATTTCCCCCCCAGAAAATGTTTTCAGGACATACCATACTACAGAATTCATAGGATGGGCAAAGTGTCTGACTGTCTTTCTAAGTCCTAAGAAGGAAGAGGCGCTGATCCTTTAAACGCAGGTAGCTTGTAAGAGTTTTGATTTACATTCCATTCCCAAACTATAAATATGCATTATAAATAGCTGCTTTGTGCCCAAAGGATGCAATTGCTTTTGACAACAGAAAGCCACTAGTGTTAATGTGATCTCAACGATGCTTTTTCAAAAGGCAACTGGACTTTCTTGGTTTTTTCCTTGAAGACGTTTCGCTCCTCATCCAAGAAGCTTCTTCAGTTCTGACCGAATGGTGGAGAATGGAAGGATTTATATTCCTTGCAGACCTCTTGGTCTGGGGGGTGGTGTCACCTGAATAGTGGCCCTCTTGGGGGGTGGGGTCACCTGAATAGTGAAAATGGGAATTCCTTTCAGCAGTTGCAATATGGTTTCACACCTATTTGCACTATTCAGGTGACCCTGAGAGCACAGATAAACCTCCAAGTGGCCTCAATGACTCTCAGAGAGAGAGAGTGTGTGTGCTAATGACCAGATGACTGCAAGAAATGTAAAGTCTTCTATTCTCCACCATTCAGTCAGAACTGAAGAAGCTTCTTGGGTGAGAAGCAAAACATCTTCAAGGAAAAAAAAACCAAGAAAGTCCAATTGCCTATTGAAAAAGCACCTTTGGGACAACCATAACCTGGATGACTGAAAATGGCCATAGATAGTTGACATGTGGTATATGTGACTCTTCATCTGCTCTTAGAAAGTTCTCTTCTTGGGCACCAATACTCAGTGAGGCCTATTCATCAGAATGGGCCAACTCCTAAGGATTTCTGGCCCTGCGGCTCCATTTCCTTACTGTCACTACTGATCCATCCATGTTGGATTAGGGAGCAGTGATAGGCAAAACAAGAAATAACACACTTCATGCCTGGCTCTTTGTTCCCCTTTGTCTGTCGGTAATGCCAAAGGAATAAGGCAGGTAAATGAAGCTAGCAAATGAGCCCATTCCCAGGAAAGGTCTTAACTGAAAACATCTTCCTCCCATCACCTCAAGCAAAAATAGCAGCAGCCATTGTGACCAAAGGTAGCATGGAATAAGTATGGTGCGTGAAGGCAGAGTAGCATTATTTTCTCTCTACTGACTCTCTCTCCTTAATGAAAGGGAAGGTTGCCACTTATTCCTCAGCTGTAATCATCCTTGTCATCATCCATTTATCTACCTGGGATATAAAATCTGCCAAAAATGACACAAGCAAAACTTTTGATAGGCTATTAACTTGCTGAGATGTGCTATTTGACTGTAAATGGCCACCCAAAAAAAATTTTCCGTCTTAAAAGGGGAGGGAAGGAAGGAGAGAAGAAGGAAAGAAGATTTCTGATGTTTCCTGCCAGCTTTTTACAATGGGGAAGCCGGCAGGAAATCAGAAGTCGCTCCTTCTCCCCTTGGTTTTTTACCCACCTCATTCTGGTTCTCTGTCCGGGCAAGGAAATATCTCTGAATTGTTGACCCACTAGGACATAAACTGTCTAGTATTATTTTTAATCAGTACTCTCAAAACCCTGAAAGGTTCCCTTTTTTTGAGGGGGGGGGATTACAAAGTTTAATTTGTTCTCAGCTTGCAAAAATATAATTGAATTTTTTTTTAAAGTTTAAAAATATGTTGTTATACTGGTGTTCCGCCTGTGTGTTGTAGCATGTTTTTATCTACTGTGTATGTTGCTTGGGATTAAATGAACATTCTTTTCTTTCAATGTTCATTCAAGCAGCCATATGAGCTGCATTTTAATATTAATCCATTCCCAACCCCCACCAATTTTATGGTGAAGTAGAATTACACCTTGGGCTCCAGCGATTGAGATTGTTTTGAACACTAAGCATGAGTGGGAACTGCTAAGTTCAACTTATCCTGTAATGAAGTTTATATTGTACAACGCCATAATTTTTGCTATACTCAGCAGTTTCATCCAACTATTGTAATAGGCACTAATATAAAAGGTTGAAATTTGTGTCTGATGTATTTTATACAACAACAACAAAAGTTATAGGGTACATTTTTGAGCCATTCACAAACACAGTCAATTAATTATCCAATTAAAATGTACTTCATAACTTGACACAATACTAAATTGAAATGCCACAATCACCTCCGTTTCACCATTCAGAATGCAGTAATTTGGGTGAAATGTCATCAAAGAAAAATGCTGGAAGTTCAACAGTCCAATTTAGTTGTTTTTCAGTTAAAACATGACATTCCTCAACATTATATTGTGCATATAGAAATACATACACACAAATACCAATAAATGAAACTGAATGTGTTTGTCATGACATTTTTGTTATGTCATAGGTTTGCCAGTTGAGATTGTTTTGGTGTTGTTAGCTGTTTAAAAGTGCATACGCCTTTAGTCTATGTTTTATTGGAGATTTTTAGATGATATATGCAATTTTGGTGTTCCTACAAGATAATGGTACAAAGTTTGGTGTAATGATACATTATTGTCTTGATTTGAATGAAGGTTTGGAGAGGGAAGGATGAATGAATTTGCAGATGGAATTAAATACGCAGACATTGCTTGACACTGAGGTTGGGCATCCTGTTCCCAGGACCAGTTCTCCAGATACTACATAAGACCCATCATTGAGGAGATCACAGCATCATTTCTGGATGTTAAGAATTGTAGATCCTTGCTCTTTGAATACGTCTATTAAACAACTCGTCTTTAATTACTGGCTCACTTACTTTTAAACAGTACGGAAATGAATATTAATTAACCAGATTGACCTTTCTGGATCCCAAGAAAGGGCAAGTAAGTATAGAAAACGGTTCTTCCTAACTACCTTGAAAAGTGTCATCAGAGGGTCTGTCATTGAGATAATCTGCATTGCCTGCTTTTGTTTATCCATCATTTCAATGGATTCTGTCAAAATGTATTTCTTTTCTATAACATTTTGTTGAACCAACAGGATATTTTTTCCTTGAGTATATGGCCCTTTGTGCTGGTTTGTGATAAGTTTCAATTAGTTTCACAGTACCTGAAATTCTTTTTGCAGGTTAACCAGGTGAAGGCTAATGTAAGAACTAGAATAGATGCAGCACAGCATTGATTATTCCAAATATTACGTACATCTTTTCTAAATTTGGTTCTTTGACCTCCATATGTGAAAACTCTGAAGAAAAATAATAATCTGTTCTCACATAGGGTCATCCATATATCTATTGACTGTTCTTTCATTTTTCCCCTCTATAAATATTATTAAAAGTTTTACAAAGGACATAAAACCAACACAAACCAAGACAGAATAAAAGAAGCAAAGAAAGAAAGAAAGAAAGAAGAAGAAAAAGTGTGGAAAGAGAAAAGAAATAGAAAGAAGCTTCTGATATCCTCTGCAGCAAATATAAGTATATAATTATCTCTTACTTTATGATTACAAAAAAGAAAAACTCACCTTTTTTTCCTATTAGCCAGGGTTTTTTTCTCTAATCATCAAAGCAACAAATTATAGGTGCATCATTTATTTTTTCAGATCTTCTATGAATAACATTCAAAATGGAGAAAGCAGGATACAAAGTTTGGGCTAGATATTGAAAACTCAAATCCACCTCCAATCCACATAAGGATTGTCCAGTATGCATCTTCTAGGGCCTACAGTCCCCAACAGTCCCCTCCCCCACAGACCAGCAGTGGCAGCAGCAGTGGGAAGGGATGGTTTCATACATGCAACCTAAATCCCATACATGCTCAAATGAAGTTTCACGCACTCATCTGCCACTTGCTCAGATCAGTTCCCAACAGGTTGTGGACTGGTACTGGTTCATGGCTCCAGGGTTGGGGATGCCTGTTCTAAGTTGTATGTTCCCCTAAAATATGGAACATTAATCAATATTATTATAATCCCATCCAATATAATACAAGGAGATTAAGAGCCTTGCATCATTGAAACCTGGTTGGGAAGTAAAAGGGGCACTCCCCTTTCTGAAAAGTACTCTCCAGGGTTCCAGGTGCGGTTCCAGCTACAACTTTAGAGGAGAGGCAGTGGAATGGTTATTTGTGAATCTCTAGTAGCTTGTAGGGACACTGAATAAGACATTGCCAGAAATGAGAGCCTTTTTGTGAGATTGGGCTGTGTAGGAATCAGTGGGAAGTGTGTTGGATTTACCTTCCACTACAGTAGCAGTATCCCTCTCCATGGTCCTGAACTCTTGTGTTTAGGTTGGCAATGAAATTATTCTGGTTTGTGATTCTGGCGGATTTCCCTAGCCTTTCCCTAGTTCAGGACTGCGATGGACTTGATTCAACTTATTCAATTCAGACCTTGGATATGGTGTTTGGTGTTACCATTACTTGTAGTAAAAGTGCTGGGATTTGAATTTAGTGAATGTTAATATCAGTTCAATACCATGGATGGTTCCCTTTCTCTTGACCTTAGTGTTCTCTGCAGCCACCCTCACTGCAAAGAGGTGGGGCCCATTAGATCAACCCACTCCTGGTTATCTGCCTGAAGGTATCTGTCCTTCCCACAAGAGTAAATAAGGTGGGCATGTTCCAAGTCCCTCAACACTGTCTTCTTGTGGGTCTTCAGAAGCATGACCTCTATTTCAGCCCCTTCCTTATAGAACACGCTCCATGCTGAGATACGACATGCCTTTACCCCCTTTAATCTTCAAAAGATCACATAAGATCTGGCTTTGTTACCAAGTGTTGGGAATAGGATGACATCAGGGTGGAGAGAATGAGACTATAGTGACTGGCATCAAGGAAGGGGGATGTGGCATTAGATTTTTCTATTTCAGTTGAACTGGTTTTTGTGTTTTTATTTATCTTGTGTTTATTATGGTATTTCTTGTTGTATTTTTAGATTGTAAGCTGTCATGTATTTAACATATGAGGGAGGGAGGAGCTACACAAATATTTTAAATGAATACATTTAATTAATTGGACTTTACATTAAACTGATATTTAGGTGTTGATTTGATTTTAGCCACTTTGGGAAAATAAATAAAAGGTCTCATAATTGACTTCACTGCCACAATTGTGAATATTCACCAAAGCTGATTAGTGTTCTATCTGGCTGGCTAAGGAGAAAAAACCAAAAGTGGCCTCTTTCCAGGTCCTATTCTCCATTTGTCTCATTACATTTGTTTTATGGCAAAAAAAAATATGCCGTCACTATGACAAGATGCTCTGAAGTCCACTGCTAAGGTGACTTGTCAAGTGAAGTGAGATAAAAGACCCAAGGGACCAGAAGAAAAAGATGGCTAGTGATTTCTATCAATGGAAAAATCAGTCTACCTCCAAGCCCCAGATACTTAGCTCTCATCAGTCAGGCACAAATAACCAGGGGCATTCATTGTGTTCATTTTTATACAAGAATCTAGTAGCTAGTCAACTAACAGTCAAAACTAAATTGGTGCTAAATAAAGGTAAACAGGATTCACAGGGTGGCAGACTTGGGATTCTTGTAGCAACGCAATGACTCCAAACTGATGACATGTTTAACTCTGCCTTCCAGCTCAGCCTGCTCTTCTCCTATATCTCTACGGGAATGTGAGGCAGATCAGAAAAAAACATGGCTCAGCTACATATCATGAATGCTAATCTGGGAATCACTGTGAAAATGGTTCACAGCCCATGCATTTTTACAAGCAGTGCTCAGGTTTCATAAATTTGTTGTAGAACATTCAAATAATTGGGATATCAAAAGCAGCAAGGAGTCAAATTTCTGATTGGGATGACTCTTCTTTCTATGTGAAGAAAAGCTTCTCACAGAAGATTATTCCCAGTCCACCTTCATTGTTTGGTAATTAATCCAGTTTTGCTTAAAACATTTTAAATCCTGAAAAATACGCTAATTCAAAATAAGGCATTGGAAGAGATTTAACCTGCGTCTTTTTCTACAATTGCAGATAATGAAGTATACAATTTAGCATTACCTGATACTGGGACTAATTTCCCAAGTTATTTTTTTCCATGGTTTACATTTTAAATTTCATTCTGAATTTTTGTTTCACACAGAACCACAAAAGGAAGATTTAATCAGATTAAATGTAAGGCCCAGCTGATTAATTACTAGGTTATTGCAGTAGCATTGGACTGATTTTAATTCTTAGTTCTACCACCCACTATCATCTGTCAGATTAAGCTCCATTAGAAAACCATTAATTTTAGTGATAACATGGCTCCCTGCTCAGGTGAGGTATTAAAAAGAAGGAAGGAAGGAGATAACTCAATATTAACTTTTCATTTTTAGACACTCTAGAAACAAAGTTTAATAAAAGTTAATCACTCTCTGGACATTGCAGTCCAAAATTGCAATCCAAAAAAACGAAGCAGAAAATTCATGAGCCTTGCTTAATAGCAGCATTTTATAAATTGATGCTTTCTATATGGTTTTTTTTTATCCAGGTAATAGTAAACTAGAATTTGATATGTAGTGTATTCACTGTAGCAATTAAACTAAGAAAAAGAAAAGGAGATAATTATAGTTTGCATCCTGAAAGCATCAGGACACTATGTGTGTCTTGCCACAGCCTGGTGGTATCCAGGAACAGTATGTTGGCTTGCAAGCTAATCTCTAGAGATCCTAAATATCATAAATGTGCTTGAGTAAAACTGAGTTTTAGTAGTTGTGTTTGTGGCACACTAGCAAAAATGTACTAAAAGTTACTGAGAATGTAGTTTCCGTTAGCATGTTGCTTGGGTACGATTAAAGATGGTAATCATCTATATCTTACTATAGACATTACATGGGAGTCTTGTCTGTTCAATATTGTGATGATCACTCATGGTGGACTCATCAGTGATCCCCATGTCGTAGGAAGATTCAAATGTAACAGAAAGAAACAGTAAAGAAAATTCATTATTGAATGAAACGAAAGGAAGAAAAAAAGATAAGTGGTTGTCTATGTAGTAAGAGAAAAAGGAATATAATGGATCGGAATAAAGATGGCCTAACATAAATAGCAATAACACTTAGACATATACTGTTCCACGGTGCTTAAAATACTTTCTAAGCAATTTATAAAGTCATCATTTTGCCCCCAACAATCTGGCTCCTCATTTTAGCAACCTCGGAAGGATAGAAGGCTGAATCTACTTTGAGGTGGTTGGGATAGAACTGCTGGCAATCAGCAGAGTTAGCCTGTAATACTGCATTTTAACCACTGCGCCACTGGAATGCAGTTGACTAATGCATACAGGTAAAAGTAAAGTTTTTTTATAAAAAATGGAAGGGTGGACAGCCTGCCTCCCACAAAATACAAGTAGTCATCGACTTACGACCACAATTGAGCACAAAATTTCTGTTGCTCAGTGAGACAGTTGTTAAGTGAATTTTGCCCTATTTTGCGATCTTTTTTTACCATGGCTGTTAAGTCAATCACTGTGTTTGTTAAGTTAGTTTCTCGGTTGTTAAGTGAGTCTGCCTTCTCCCTTGACTTTGCTTGTCAGAGGTTCACATGACTCTGGGACACTGCAACCATCATAAATATGAACCAGTTGCCAAGCACCTGAATTTTCATCACATGACCATGGGGATGCTGTCGGAAGTGCGAAAAATGGTCCCAGCGTCACTTTTTCTGTGTTGTTGTAGCGTCAAATGGTCACTAAATGAACTGTTGTAAATCAAGGGCTCCTTATTCGGATAGCCCTTTACTCTGCCACTTTTCACAAAACCGGAAAGACCTACCTCTCCTCCAGGCCTTACTGGCTGGACATTGGTTTGAAAGTCCCAAAGGTGCTTCTTTTCAAGAGGCAACTGGACTTTCTTGTTTTTCTTCATTTAGCAACTGTGGCAATAAAGATGGAAAAATGGGGCAAAAGAATGTTTTGCTGAGCAACAGAAATTTGGGGCTCAGTTATAGTCGTGGGTCATAAAGGACTACCTTTATGTTTGGAACATTCAGACTGAAACATACTACAGGTAGTCCTCGACTTATGACCACAATTGACCCCAAAATTTATGTTGCTAAGTGAAACATTTGTTACACGAGTTTTGCTCCATTTTATAATCTTTCTTGCCACAGTTGTTAAGTGAATCATTGCAGTTATTCATCTAGTAACATATTTGTTAAGTGAATCTGGCTTCCCCACTGACTTTGCTTGTCAGAAGGTCACGAACGGTGATCATGTGATCCCTGGACATTGCCACCATCATAAATATAAACCAGTTGCCAAGCACCTAAATTTTGATCATGTGTCCATGAGGATGCTGCAGCAGTCATAAGTGTGAAGAATGGTCATAAGTCACTTTTTTCAGTGCCGTTGTAACTTTGAACAGTCACTAAATGAACCTGTGTATGTCATGAGATTATAAGGAAACTTCTGGAAGTGCAGTGGGACTTTAGGATTGGCAAAAGATTGCTGTTGTTTATCAGGTCATTGAGGTATATGAATGTGAGAAAGAAAGTTTAACATGCATTTATTGGTTTGGAGAAATCAACAAACGATAAAGTAAATAGGCTTGAGTTAGGGAAGGTTTTCTGAAAACAGTCAGGTAAAGGTTGACTGCTGAGTGGGAAGAGTGGGAAGCGAATGAATAAATAATGAATGGGAATCAAAAAAAATATTTAGTTAATAAATAAAGACCAGAATGTGTGATCAACCTTCAATATATCTGTAGATAAATGTGTTAGTATAAATGTATATTTGTGGGGATTAGGTTGGTTTGAGATGTGAATATGTGATGAATGAATGTGAATTAATGACAAAAGTGTGTGAGCAGCACAACAGAAGTATGCTGAGATGGTTTGTTCATACAGAGAAAATGGGTGTCTTGTGTATAATTATTTCAGTTTACTATTTCTTACTCTTTTCTATGATTAGCATAACATTTACTTACACGGAAGGGAACAGAGTGATTGATAACTACCGTATGTATTTACATGGAATCTATCTAGCCTTATTTCTAGGAGAGCCACACAGGGAGAAGCTATGGTGATCTATAGATAGTCCTTGAATTATGACCATTTGTACAGCAACTGTTAAAAGTAAAAGTTGAATGGGTGGTACTTATCACCAGTCCTCCGAGTTCTGGTCATTATAGCATTCCTTGTGTTCTTGTGATCACAATTCCAACATCCCTTGCTGGCTTGCTACAAACAAATTCACTGGGGAAACCAGCAGGAAGTCAGAAGTTGCAATCCTCACTTAACAACCAGCACAGTTCTCGCTTACAATGGCAACTGAGACTGCTGGAATTGCCATTGCTAGGCAACATGGTCACAGAATGCCATGGTTTACAATTGTGTAGCTTTGAGTTGGTACTACTGGTCCCAACTGCTGTGATAAGACAAGGACTACCTGTAAGAAGATAGAATTTTAGATACATGCATTTTAGGGGTAACATACATGACTTTTAGGGTCTGTTGAAATTTCTTGCAACTACAGGTAGTCCTTGACTTACAACCACAACCGAGCCCAGAATGTATGATAGGTTAAGTGAGAAGTTTGCTAAGTGAGTTTTTCCCCACTTTACGACTTCTCTTGCCTCATTTGTTAAGTGAATCACTGCAGTTGTTAAATTAGTAACAGGGTTGTTAAGCAAATCTGGCTTCCCCATTGACTTTGCTTGTCACAAAAGATGATTATGTGACTCTGGAACATTGCAACCGTCATAAATATGAAACAGTTGTCAAGCGTTTGAATGTAAGTCACGTGACCATGGGGATGCTGCAAAGGTTGCAAGTGTGAAAAATGGTCATAACTCACTTTTTTAAGTAACAGTCACTAAATGAATTGTTTTAAGTCGGGGACTACATGTAAATTGTCTTTATAAAAGTTGCAGAATTCTGTTTTTCTTTGCACCTGGCTGCCCAACTTGCTCTATAAATGCACATGCACATATTGGTAGAATAACATCAATGCCAATGAGAATGAGGTCTTATGGAAGCCCTGGTGTTGCTGTGGTTAGAATGCAGTATTGCAGGCTAACTCTGCCCACTGTCTGGATTTTGATCCTGACAGGGCTCAAGGTTGACTCAGCCTTCCATCCTTCCGAGGTTGGTAAAATGAGGATCCAAATTATTGGGGGCAATATGTTTACATTGTAAATCACCCAGAGAGTGCTATAAAGTGCTGTTGCTATTGTAACTAGCTTCTTTTATTCATGTAAGAATTAGAATGATTTCAAGCATCCAAACCATCAAAGAAATTACTGATACAAAAGAAGAAATTCATGGAATGTGAAAAAAACTGGGTTTCTCACCTTCTTGAAACCGATGCAAGAACGCTAAATTGTCGTGGTGTTAAAGTTGATCCGCTCCTTTTTATTACGAACCTTTTCGTACAGCAATATGTTTTGTATGTTTAGGTTATACATTACATTTACTTAATTAGCAAGGTTAATTCCCAAGGGAATGTATACAGGATTGCATAGAATTAAATATTTTACCACAGAGATGTGAACCTTTTGGATAGAAAAAGAGACGTCTTTATCTATTTCAATGAGTCAGTATTCTTCATATTTCAGAATGATGTGCACAATTATCCATTAATTTTTATATCTAATAAAGGTAATGTGATGTTTACTGTTATTACAAATGCCCATATGTTCAATATTAGCCAACATATTTTTTCCCAGAGGAGAAATAATGTCAGTGCTTGCTAGGCAGCTTAAGGTACAGTTAGAGGCAGATAGGCATAACAATAGATATTGAGGTACAAACTCTATTAATTCTACATTTCTATCTAGGAGTCTGCTCTGTATTTGAATGAATCTACCTGTCCACAACTAGCAAAAGAAATCACAATATAGTGGCAATTAGAGCAAAACTTGGGCATGAAAGAAAATAATAATAATTTAAGCAAATAAAACATGTATTTGTTCTGTACAAATGTCCATTTTTATTCAAGTTGTATGAGCTTAAAAGAAGAAGACAGGTTAACAGAATAGAATGGAAGCTAAAGGTATTTCACAGTCATTCTCGGCTGCAATTCAATATTTCATATGCTGCTCTACTGTACGGCAATGTGTAAACAGTGAATACATTTCCAATTTCTGCTATGTTGCTTGAATAAATTACAGACAATTTTAAAAAGTCATAATAGAAACTAAAAGCGGTTTTTTTAAGGATAGCATTTTTACTTGTCTCTGGCTATCAATAGAGAGAGAATTCCAATGTTGGGTACTAACACCCAAAAATCTTCTTCATTGCTTCTCATTTTTCTATAGGAAAGCCTCTAAAATTATGATGCAAGAGCCGAGGGGGGCAGTTTTGGCAACCCAGAGATTTCTAGAGACAGGCCCAGATTAAGAGACTGTACAGTCCTGAACTGTAAGAGGAAGGGAGGGCAAAGATTCAGGGTAGCCATTTTAGATTCTCTCAGAATATATCTAGCAGATTAGAAGGTTACAGCTTTAGTTTGGCAAGATTTTGTCCATTAGGTGTAAGCAAATAGAGGATTGAACTTGATGGGATATTGCTATGTTGCCTCTGAACTTGGTCGTAACAAAAATTAAGCGTACTTTATTAGCCAGCTAGTACTGATATAAAAGGATTATGAAACATTTGGCAAGAGTGGTCTTTCTATACTATTCCTAATTGGAGGCAGTTCCATTGGAACCATTCTATTGAATGTGAAGCTCAATTCATTCTCTGCTTTTTTTAAAGAAATATAATACAAATATATATATCTAGTAGCAGAGGTGGGCTGCTGCCAGTTCAGACCGGTTTGCCTGAACCAGTTGTTTCAGTTCTGCATGGTCCAGAGAACCAGTAAATTGGATCACTGGCTGGGCCCACTCCCACTCTTTTCTAGGCTGTTTTTGGGGCATTTTCAGGCAGTATTTTGGGCTGTTTTCAGGCCAATTTTCTGGATAATTTCAGTCCAGAAATTGCCTAAAATAGCCCCCAAAACAGCCTGCAAATAGCCCAAAAACAGGCTATTTTTGGGGCTATTTTCAGACCGATTTTCAGGAAAACGGCCTGAAGATGACCTGAAAATTGGCCTAAAAACAGCCCAAAAACCGACCTGTTTTGGGTGTTTTTCAGGCCATTTTCAGGTCATTTTTCAGGCCATTTTCAAAGTGATTTTGGGGCCAATTTTAGCCAGGAAAACAGTCTGAAAATGGCCCAAAAGACACCCAAAGCCAAGGTCATTTGTGGCCATTTTCAGGCCACTTTCGGCTGGAAACTCAGCCTGAAAATCAGCCTGTTCTTTGGGTGTTTTTCAAGCCATTTTTGGCTGCATTTTTGATCATTTTCAGTTTGAAATTTTTTTTTTAGTTTAAAAACAGCCTGAAAATAGCCAGAAAATAGCCAGAAATGGGCTGGAAAATAGGCAGGGGCAGAGCCAGCCAGTGGTCTGATCTGCCAGTTCTCTGAACCGTGCAGAATCAGAACAAAAGGTTCAGCCGGTTCAAACTGGCAACATCCCACCTCTGGTACCACCCACACAAGTGACATAGAGCTAGCCACTCCCACTCAGTCACATGACCCACCCAGCCTCATCCACCCAGCAGTCATTAGGCCAGAGAACCAGTTGTTAAAAAATTTGGAGCCCACCACTATCTAGTAGGTAATTTGATAAACACATACATTCTTGCTTTAAGGGGAAGAACACATGCATTTCTTACACTACTACAAGCCTTAAGGTTATAAACCTTAAAATGATGCAGTGAAACCTTCTTTCTTATTATTTGTACTTTTGGTGGAAAAAGCTACTCTTCTCATTTATGTCTATATCATTAACAATCAGACATGATTCAGATCCAGAGGTGGGTTTCTACCGGTTCTATCCGGTTCTATAGAGCAAATAGTAACTCTGCGATGACATCACGGAGCCAGTTCCTTCTGGGTCTCTGTGGGCGCCGCCATTTTAGATTTTGCTTCTGCGCATGCACAGAAGCTATTTTTTTATTGCCGCAAACACACATGCGCTCAAGGCGCAACCCTGAGCGAACCAGCAGTAAGAAGATTCAGAACCCACCTTTGTTCAGATCATATGTATGATGATATTGTATCTCTGTGTAGCTATACCTTAAAAAATGTTAAATACCTGGGACTTTGGTTTAGAAATTTAGACCTTAATCTTGATCATTCTTTTTCATTGCACCGTTCTTCATCTAATTCATTTTGTTGCAATATAATTGTCCCTATACTATTGGTAGAAGGGAGGAAATTGAAAATATTGATTGATATCAAGTAAGATTTTCTTCTGTTTGTGGGATTAATCTTCAAAGTCTGTAACTATATTATTTGCATTGATATGTTATTAAAATCTTCCTGAAACTGTATTATTTGGTGATATTTGATATTTTTGATTACCATAATTGTTGTTTAATAACAAAAGCCATTACGCTGAAAGAATAGAGTATCTTGCAAATTTTCACATTTTCCTTATTTTTGTCTCTACCATCACCTATACAGTTTGTCAGCACCTGAAAATGTTGGCAAGAGCTTGGAAACTGAGCACAGCTGATTTCAACCTTCAGAGATATAAATACTAAAATGTGCTACTATCATGCTTTTAAATTTCTTGCCTTTAGCTGGCTGATGACTATTAAAATTTAGTTATTTTATTTCAGTGTTTTTCTTTGGTTTAAATTATTCAACTTTAAGATGCCTTTGAATTATAATTACATGTATGTTTTACAGACATTAAACATAATTATTTGTGTGTAATTGTGAATTATATATGCAATGCTGAAGCAGTAATCAGAAGGCTATCAGAAATAATGTACAGCAGTGGTATTCTCCGACTTCATTTTTTTTATTCACATTCCAATTTTCCTTCTGTGTCTGTCCGGACCTATTTAAATAATCATTTATTTTCGGGAGAAAATGGTATGATGAAAAGCACTGATTAGGGCAATTTTTTGCCTTCAAAGTAAACATATTACTGGAAGCAATAACTCCTTATAAACACAACTTAACAACTCACAGCATGAGACAACAAATACAGATTTGCTTCTACTAAAGTCAATGACAAAATGTCCATAACTTTGAGGCCATACATCAATAACAAGGCAAGCGCAGTTTGTAGAGTTCTTGAATTTAGCCAGCCAGTAAAATGAAAAATGAAATGCTGACAGACAGACAGATCTCTGGATGAAATTCAGGTACACCTGCTATCAAAATATATCAAAATTTATATTAAAATGATACATATTATCTCTTTATTAATACTGGAGAGGTGTGAGGTGTTGGCTGTGTTGCTGTGAGTGGATTGGTTGGCTGTGTTGTTGCATATATATGTGTGTGTGTGTGTGTGTGTGTGTTTGTGTGTGTGTGTGTGTGTAG
>JANHFT010003061.1:24018-38997 GCA_032467955.1 Pseudoxenodon macrops | reverse complement strand
CATGACAGCTCGAACAACTACAGGGAATAAATGAAAAGGATAAAGAGCAGCCGAAAAGAGGGAGGGAAGGAGGGGGGAAACAAAAAGGGGGAAAAAATCTAGTGTGCACTGTGGTTTTTTTTATTAATCCTTTGGAGGAAAATAGGTTATGTTTAATCTTTTTAAAAAGAATTAATAAGAATAAAAAAACAAAGGGAGCATCATTTTCTACCGTTTTCCAGCATTTTTTTCAGACACAATGATGTTCCAACATGAGGAGTTTAACTTTGAGGGCGAAGGTTCGTTCTCCGAGCTTGTGGGTTGGTTTCTGAACATTTCGTTACCAGGTTAGATAACATCTTCAGAGGAGTTTAGGGGGTGACGGTGTTCTTCTCTTTATAAGGACTTCAGGTGTGGGTGTGTCAAGTGAGGGTCTTGTGATGGGTCAGCTGTGAGTCATCAGTGAGTCTTATGATAAGGAGATTACATCAAGTCAAGGTCATTGGGAGGTAAACTGCTGGTGTTGGGGGTCGTGTGGGCTGGTTGAGGGTCGGTGCTGTTTCTGGTTGGCTGTGCAGGTGATTTGGATACTGAGGGGTTGGTAGTTCATAGTCAATTAAACGTCATATCAATTAAAAACCAGGATCCACAAACTTCGGCTGGCAGTCAAACACCACGATCGCAAATCGCAAATCCTTAATCTTTACCCACACCAACACCAAACAGCGTCCGTTCGATTGGAGCAACACAAAAATTGTCGACCACGTTACCACCTGCCACACTCATGAGTTCATTGAAGCCTGGCATTCCACAAGCAATTCCATCATCAGACATTCCCTAACTGACATCCCCTAAACTCCACTGAAGATATTATCTAGCCTGGTAATGAAACATTTGGAAACCAACCCACAAGCTCAGAGAATGAACCTTCACCTTCATCGCACACCTGAGCTACAAATATTCGCCACACCACCATTGCAGAGCTTAACTCTATCTTTTACCGACTGTGTGGGGTTATAGCCCTGGATTTTGAACTCTGGTGTGATTAGGGCCCCAGGTGGGTGCCGATGGATTAAAACTTTCATGCAACAACCAATCGTGCTAATCAGGGACAAAGTATCTAAATGTCTTCACAAAGTTACCTAAATGTCTTCAGACACAGAGTCTTGAGGAAGATTTGTGTGCTCCTCTAATGGATTATTCCATCAGGAAAAATGACTCACATGCAGAGCTGGTCAAGTTACATCTCAAGAAAGTGTTGTCAGGCAGCCATACTTCAATGAAGGTCAGAGTCAGTGTGATTTTTCTAACTAGGTGTTGGAATTCCTCACATCTGGTGACCAATGAGCTACAGGACGATTTAGGGCCAGCAGCTGCAGGACTGCTGAAAAAAAAGTGTTTATCTATCACAAACATGTAAAATAATGATCTGTTATTACATGTTAAGCCCGACAAGAAAAGAGTATCTAGAAAAAATACACCAGTTTTGGAAAGAACAACGTCCGGTTGATTTATAATACAAAGTAAAATGTTCACAGAAGCAGAGTTGGAAGAACTGCAAATATCTACCCAAGCAAAGAAATTGAATTCTTGCCAGAAATAGTTCAGACTGTAAAAGTGAAACCGGGAGGTAGAGGCAGTAGAGGAAAGCATCATAGGTACTAAATCAAGCACCATCAGCATTGACAAAATCGCCATCAGTCAATTGCAAAAGATTGAAAAAACATTACATCCTGCTATGATCCCTTTAATACCATCAAACAAGAACCCCTGCCTATCCCAGGTCTTTGGGAAGACTCAATAGGTGGATAAAAATGCCAAATCCAGTCTAAACATCAAGCTGACTGTGCAACCAACCATAATAACAATAGCAGTATCTCCTGGCTGTTATAGCTTTGACTGTGAAAACACACCTGCTTTGCAGAGTTCAGTCACCATAAGTTATCATTTAAAACCAATTTATCAAAACCCACAAATGTTGATTTTTAAGTTTACGTAGCTACATGCAAACACCAATCGAAGGTGGAGTAAAAATGTAGAATTGTTCCAAATCACCAATAGCGATTTATAAAAGGATTTCCATACAGAACAATATGAACAAATCCTCTGGAAAGCTTTGCATAGCCCTCATCTCAAGGTCCACCTTGAAGTGGCAGCTGCAAATGTTATACACCGTCATTCATATGCATATAAGTGTGAAAGGGATGTGTGATGCGTGTACTTGTGTCACTGTAGATATATCTGAAAGAAATGATAGGATCAAAATGTGCACCTTCATATGTATCTTAACGGCAACTGAGGTTACGGTGATTGATCACGCACATACAAAAATTCTCAAGAATCATGATGCATACTTCAGTGAAGATGTATAAGATGGGATGCTTTATATGAAATATATATGTTTATATGAAAACAAAGTCTCTTGTCAGGAATCTTTAAGAAAAAAAATTGAAAATAAAATATAATAATGCTTTTATATAAATCTATCAGAGGAGATTTTCATCTTGAAAAAGCTAAGCGGCCTCAGACCCAATGAGTACTAGATAGTACTAGGTAGAAGATAGTATGAAAACCCAGGGATATGGAACATAGAGAAAGAAGGGATCTCAGAGGTCTTGTAGTCGAACCCTTTGCTCAAGGCAGGAGAGTCCTCAACTTATGACCACAAATGAACCAAAATTTCTGTTGCTAAGCAAGACAGTGGCTAAGCAAGTTTTGCCCCATTTTCCAACCTTTCTTGCCACAGTTGTTAAGTTAATGACTGCAGTTGTTAAGTTAGTAACACTTAAGTGAATCTAGTTTCCCCATTGACTTTGCTTGTCAGAAGGTCGCAAAAGGAGATCACAAAACCCTGGGACACCGCCACTGTCATAAATATGAATAAGTTGCCAAACATTTTAATTTTGATCACATGACCATGGAGATGCTACAATATACAAAAGTGTGAAAAATTATCGTAAGTAACTTTTTTCAGTGCCGTTGTAACTTTGAATGGTGCCTAAATGTACTGTTGTAAATTGAGAACCACTTATACCATCCTGGTCAAATACAGTTGTCCAGTTCATTCTTGAAAATCTCCATTGATGGAGCACCCACAACTCTGGGAGTTAAGAATGGAGTGAATTATAGAATACAGAAGTGTGTAGTTGAAAGGGACAGCATGGATCAATGTAGTGCAACTTGTGCTAAGTGCAGAAAAACTGTCCTCACAAGGTGACTACCTAACTTCTTCTTAAAGGCTTCCAGTGTTCTGACCCAACCTTAGCAAGTAATGATAAGCTTACTCGTGAATAAAACCAGCTTGACTGAAGGGATGCTTTACTATTATAACATTTTATACAAATGAGTGATGTAATTGGTACACTTCTAGTTATTACACCTCCAAAACTATTGCCATGGGTCAACACTAGCTTCCGTCTGAAACACTATGCTTGTTAGCTAAGAAAAAAAACATCTGATTTTTAAAAAATGCATTTAAAACACATATTTGACACCCGCTGCATTTATCAAAATTGTACAAAAAATGTCTAACACTTTGAAGAGAATTCTAGGCTGATGTTTCTTCTAGTGTGTACAACTTGGTTTAAAATTAAATACCAGACACTAGGAAAGCAAGACTGAAGACTCTGTTCTCCATGTTTGATTATTATTTATCTCTGTGCAAGTCAGCAAAGAAGAATTCAGGACTAGAATATGTTTTTTGTATCAGGAAGATTATTCTTGTGTTTGGTATGTGAACAGAGTACTGTCCTGTCCACCATTTGCAAAGGATTCCTGATGTGCTTTTGGGAAACCAATATGGCTCTTGGCTTGAATAAGGACTTCAATCCATTTTAGATACTTTCTTACTGAGATATCAAGAATTATAGGAGAAGTCACAGTTTTTTAGCAATTGTCCTTCTAGAAGTTTATCTTTTAACTTGTCACAATAAGCATAGGCACAAAGCTTTCTGTCTCTTTGCATTTCTTCTCTGCGGGAAGAAGTAAAACCACAGCCATGATAATTCATTATGTCATAAATACCCAAAGTGGTTTTTTTAGGTATTCAAATAGGCACAGAAGTAGAACGGCAATGAAAAAATAAGCAAATATCTGACCAAAACTGCAACTTGTGGTCTATTTGTTTAGGATTACATATTGATTTCATAATTCTGAGCACTCTGTTGTTGGATGTGTGAATGTGTATATGAATATACAGATAGAGATTCAGGTTCAGATATGGCACAGTCTATTTTCTTTTAGCCTGTAAAGAACACCAGCAAAAGTCAGTCAGCAAACCCAGTTTGATTATTATGATGCTACAAGTCAAAAAGTGAGAGTCAGATGTTGTTCCTGTACCTAATCTGCTTTCCTTTACTACCTGTCTCCCTTACCTGTAGTTAGCCTAATTAAACTAAATAGGGGGACTGTTCTTAATTGGCTCCCTGCTCTATTTAGTAATGCAGATTACACAATTTAAGAAATCTCCATTTCTTAGAATCAAAGGAGACAGTTCAGTACACTCTTTTTCTTCAACTGTTTTTGTGAGTTTGAGGATCCTAAAAGGAATGTACCATATTGGCAGCCCTGGAGACTCTGATTCCCTGAAAATGTTTATCCAGAGAAATAGACTCAGCAGGTAAAACAAACTTGTACTGTAACATGCTTTCTATCCCCATCCTAACAGATAGACTCTGAACTAAAGTAATCCACTCTTTCTTAGCTTCTTCAGAAACATAACATTTAGAGCATCTGGGCCATGGGGTATTTAGATCTGGCCCGAGGGCCGCCCTGGAAACAGCGGACCGGCCGCTGTGACTCTGCCAGCCAAAATGGGCTCCCAGTTCTGTTTTCGGCTGCAATGGACTCCTGTAACCCTCTGCCAGAAAAAATGGAGCTTCGGAAAGCCACGTGGGCTCTGTTTTTGCTGGCAGAAGGTTGCAGGAAGCCATCGCAACTGAAAACAAAGCTCAGGAACCTGTTTTGGCTGGCACTCAGGACACCACAGGCGCCCCCGACACAAGTGACATTAATCTGGCCACACCCACCCCGGACTCCCAAGGTCAAACCCAACCCTGATGTGGCCTTCAATGAAATCAAGTTTGACGCCCCTGATTTAGAGCATTTAGCTAATAAACTCCAGCTAGAAATATACATGAAGTAAATGGGCACTAAATGATAATAAGATTGCAACCAGAGCTAATATGTCCCAAGAGAAAATTTGTGACTTTGCTTACAGATATGAAGAAGCATAATTTTTAAGGCTGTGGGAGGGTGAATCAATTCAAAAGAGGTTTTCTCAGACTACAATTTGAATCAAACCTTTGAGGTGTAGAACTAAAACCACTGACTTTGAATTGCATTGGAGAGATTCAAAGTCCCTTTAAGATGTGATTGACATTAAAGGTTTCCCCCCAGTTCAGTGGAGTTTCAGGGGTTATTTCACTTTTCTTCCTTCCACCAATGGACAAATCTGAGATGGGGAAGGAGTTGAAACTGTCATGGGATTCTGATAATAAGGTGAATGTCAATGAGTAGGCCGACACAGCTACCAGCCCAGAAAATTAAACAGTCAAAAGCTGGTAACTTTTTCACTCTTTGGAGGAATTCCTTTGTTAAACAGTTTATTTAAAAAAATATGTCTATATCTCACTCCAAAACATGAAACATGACATTATATTATTTCAGTGGGAATGATTTCTATAATGACCTTATAGACTGTTGGGTTGATTTCCTCCATTTTTTGTTATCTCTATCTTAAAAGAGATAACAAATCTGTATATTTTTGTTTAACCTTGAGGCTATATGGCCGAAACTTTCTGGGACTATTATTCTATGAAGGATCTATCATCTTGCTTTATTTTTTTAATCAGAGAAGGAGGAGCTGCAAATTTGATCTGCCCCCATCATCGGTTATGGCTGAATGTTTTATCAAATCCCCAATAGGTTTGAATCAAATCTTATTACCGTTGAATCAAAATTGCAGATTAAATCTTCAATTTGAATTACATGAAGACTGATCCACATTACGTGTCACCTATCTATCATCTATATTTCCACCTATCAACCAGCCTATTATACACTGTGGACTGATTACAATTGGGGAAATAATACATGAACTTAGATGGAACGGAATGGAAATATTTTTCCTTCCATCAGTATAGTTGGAACTCTTTGTTTTAATTTCAGTCTTGCTTGCAGGAGACAGCATTCTAGATATAACTAATGTTTGATTTCAAGACCAAATTCCCAAGGTTTGAGACCAGTTCCCATATTGAGGCTCCCACAGACTTTCAATGCAGTAATTCCTCTCCTTTTTGTTTCTGTTAGACAAAAGACTGGGTGGGTCTATCAGAACAAGAGGAATGCAGTATGATGCCTTGATAGTTGCCACAAAAACTGCTCAGTGTTGAAACAATAAACATATTTCCTTAGTAATGAAGATAATGGCACCAGTTGGTATATTCAGTCCTCTCTGGAGCATCAATGGACAATGTTGGTGGTCCAAGGCTCTGTGTATTGTCATCTAGCATAGTAAGATCCTTGTATTGCTTCTTGCTATATCTTGACCACACCTTTTGACGTATTTTAAGATAGTCCATAGTGAGATAAATCAATTCAGCATAATCCTTTATCTCCAGGGGAAGCATTACAGTTACAATATTGAGTGTGAATTATCCATAGAAAGAGAACATTCTTTTGGCCTTATTAGAAAGAAGAAAATCTCAACCAAGCCACTTCCTGCCAACTGCCCAATGAAAAGACTCCCTGAAGAGATAGAGAGGAAGGGTGGGAAATGCATCATAGAAGCAAGCTTTCAGCTGCTGTTCCCCCTCTCACCACATTATTATTGCTAATAACTCCTCATGAGGAAAGATCACAGGAGCTGGTTTTTAAATAAGATTAGCTGTATTTCAATTTTCGGTTGTTTATATAGCTTATAGGCCATTTGGGAAGTATATTACCCTGAAAGGCAGGATAAAATTATAATAACAAATAAATACTGAATCTTCTCATAGCAAAGCTTTTGGGGTTGAAGTCTGGAATGATAGTTCAGTATTTTCTAGAACAAGTCAAAAAAGGGGACATGATAGACAATGTCTGTGAATCATCCAGTAGATGTGGTCCTTGACATACAGCAGTTCATTTAGTGACCGTTCAAAGTTACAACAGCACTGAAAAAAGTGTGACTTATGACTGGTTTTCACGCTCACTACTGTTGCAGCAACCAGTCACATGATCAACATTCATGTGTTTAGCAACTGACTCATATTTATGATGGTTGCAATGTCCTGGGGATAAGTGACCAGAGGTGATATTCAGCAGGTTCTGACCAGTTCTGGAGAACGGGTAGTAGAAATTTTGAGGAGTTCGGAGAACCAGAAAATACCACCTCTGACTGAGTCCCAGCTGATCGGGAGGGAATGAAGATTTTCCAGTATCCTTCCCCTGCTATACCCACCAAGCCACACCCACAGAACCGGTAGTAAAAAAATTGAATCCCACCATTGTAAGTTACCCTTTTTTCAACCTTCTGACAAGAAAAATCAATGGAGAAACCAGATTCACTTAACAACCATGTTACTAATTTAACAACTGCACTGTGGCAAGAGAGGTGTGTGCCACTTAGCTGTGGCAAGAGAGGTTGTAAAATGAGGCAAAACTCACTTAACAAATATTTCAGTTAGCAACAGAAATTTTGGGCACAGTTGTGGTCGCAAGCTGAGGACCTATTTCAGGAAACGTGGACTATTTAATTTTTAAAACAGATGGAACTACTTCCCAAACTGAGTGCATGATGTTAAGCACAAAGTTAATGAAACGATTTCCTCTTATGGGCATTCAAAAATGCCATTGTACTTAATGATTTCAGCACTGTAATCATCATTGTCCTTATTCAGAAAAATCTCTGTTGGAGTCCCTATTTTTCTTAATAGCACCTGTCCCAATGTTGCATTAAAGCTCAGAAAGCAACAATCAGTTTATAACAGGTCTGATGGATCACGATATATACTATTTAATGCCAAATTGCCTTCCTGCAGTGAAATTGATGCTGGAAAATGATTAAATCATTACTGATGATCAATACCTAAATACTTTATGATTGTATGGACACAGTCAACAGGAATAATAGTCAATGTGATTTTGAACATTGTGCATCAAATAGTTTTGCATGACTGAGAGAAAATACCATCCAAGTGTGTTACAGATACATCAAGAAATAAACCCTGGCATTACAAGCATTCTTTTTTTTATCTTTATACATGTCATTTGGCTTATCTAATAATATTTAATGCATTCTTTTTTACTACGGTATCATCTGGGAAAGTGATCACATTCTTGTGAAAAATAAGATTAAAGAAACTACAGGCTCCAAAATAAGAGTTTCCAAACAAACACAACTGAACAAAAAGAATGAAGATTATGACTGTGCAAGTGTAGCATATCCTGCTAATTTAACATTAATATATACAACATTCAAAGAAATTCAATGTTGTTTGATTGATTTATTACCAGCAATGTATATAATTAAAATCAGGTAATTACAATAGTTTATCCTTGACTTTTTTTTAACAGTGCAACAGTATGCTAAAATTTGTTAGTGTCATTTTGAGCATAATTTACCATTAGAAAGGTGGAGAAAACTACTACTGGTGTTGTATACTGATATACATCCTTCTATCATTTATCTATATTACATTTTATGGATATCTATGGAGATTCTCACTCATCCAGGTCATGGTTGTCCCAAAGGTGCTTTTTCTAAAGGCAACTGGACTTTGTTTTTCCTTGAAGACATTTTGCTTCTCATCCAAGTTCTGACTGAAGCTTCTTAGATGAGAAGCAAAATGTCTTCAAGGAAAAACAAAATCCAGTTGTCTTTAGAAAAAGTACCTTTGGGACATTTCTATGGGTGGCATAAAAATTAAATCAGTCAATCAATCTTCTTTGGCTGCACATCTGGAAAAAAAGCCCAAATCCCATTGATGAAGCACAGAAAGCCTGCAAGGATGCAGACCCTTAGAAAGACGTTGGTACAGTGAAGGATTGGATCTTCAGATATATATAAATACTAAAACCTTCAGATTTTGTTTCAAGTGAAAGGTGAACCAAATTAAGGCCACCAATGAAAATAGCAGCATAAGATTTTAGTCTGAATTGTATTTATTTATTTATTTGTATCCCATCTTTATTATTTTTTACAAGTAAGGCAGCAAACATATCTAGCACACACCTTCCTCCTCCTATTTTCCCATCAACAACCTTTGAGGTGGGTTGGGTTGAGAGAGAGGGACCCAAAGTCACTCAGCTTGCTTTCATGGCTAAGGCAGGAGTTGAACTCACCGTTTTCCACTTTCTAACCTGGTGCCTTAACCACTAGACCAAACTGGCTCTAAATGAAACATGACTCACAAATGGAAAACAAAAACTGAGTTTTAAGAGATTTGTCATGTTTCACAGGCATGTTTATTTATTTTTTATTTCTGTCCATTCAAGTCAGTTTTTAATTCCTGAAAATTGCCCAGACAAAGTGCCTGAAGTTTTCTTGGCAAGGATTTTTGGAAGTGGTTCCCCCCCCTGTTTGTTCCCTAGGGTTGAGAGAGAGTGTATGGCCCAAAGTTACCCAGCTTGTTTTGTGCCTAAGGCGCAAAACTAAACCTCACAGTCGCCTGGTTTCTATCTTAGCACTTTAACTACTACATTAACTGGTTCTCTGGACCACTATGATCACATTAAAATAACCATAAATGTCCGTTTTTAAAAGCACATAAATAAAGCAGAAATCATCTCTCCATCTTTCTACTGACAAATATTATTATTCCCCCCAGTGAGGCACTTCCTTGACTTGGTTATGGGGCTTGTGTGTTCTTGAGGGAAATGAGAACTATGCCAGAAGTTCAACCATACTGGACCAGTCTCATCAGAGGAGTCCAAGAGTGTCTCTCCCATAAAAAAATATGGTGAGACGTAAATTACAGAAACCCATCCTGGCTTGGCTGTCGCCCAGGTCATTATTGTGATTTGTCACACAGTCAGAATGGATTTGGCATTTTTATCCAGCTATCAAGTCCTTCCCATGGATCTGGGATAGGCAGGTGTTGATGTTTGATGGTGTGAAGGGTATTGTCACAGGATGTGCAGATCTTTGTATTTTGTGGGGCTTTTTTTCTTCAGATCTTTCTCTTCTGTTCTGCTGCCTTCAGGTTATTACTATTATTATCATCATCATCATCATTATCATCATCCATTTGTAATAGTTTATGAGAAGCCGTTTCTTCGGCCAAGGAAATTGTTTTGAAGCCGCTCTTCCCATTCTTTCCTAGCTTAATACATTTAGCTCAGAATAAAATTCTTGAGGGGAAAAAAAAACCTTCTTGGCAGCATAAAAGTCCTTTGTTGGAGCTTTTGAACTTTCTAGATGTGGACTACAAAGGGTTCTGCAGTCTGTCTCTCACCACCGCAGAACAGAAGCATTCGCCCGTTTTGGATCTTGATATACAGGATATATTACGGAGTGCCTATCAAAAGGTTTGCGAACTTTGATGGAAATCAGAGGTGAAAGAGATGGTTCAAATATTTGGTCTCAGTTTAAAAGTCCTATGCTAATGTATTTTTTTTCCCTCCCCTTGTAATGAGCTCATACAAAAGCGACAATGAAAGTCACATTCTGAATTCCATTCCACGATGCCTTCTCCATTGAAAAGCCTTTTTAAAAAGGTCTCAAGCACTCAATATTTTGCAGGGTTAATTAAACCACACTTTTTTTGTACTCGTATTGAAAACCAATGACCATGTCCCTAAATTTGTACACTAAAAATGTTTCATCAAGAATGACCCTTACCAACTTTAGAAGCTTGTGGCCTCCTCAGTAGAAAACAAAATATTTTTTTCCCTTTCTTCGCAGATTTATCTACTGAATATTCACAAAGATTATTTTCAAACCCAGACTCCCTGATAAATAAAAATACACATTTTCTCATTTCTTCAGAAGAAACACAGAGTACAAGTGAGGCAAGAACACAGGCACTGCAGCTCCTATGAACCCTTTTAGGTTTGATCATACATTTATTCTATTTCTAAGAAGTTTTGCTTTTTTCTTTTCTTTTTCAAATATGAAATTGTAAATGGGGCTCTCAATTATATAATTCTCCAAAGCACTCTCTTCTGAAAAGAACCCTTTTTTATGTACATAATACATAAAAAATGTACATTAATAAAATAATGATGTAACTGGAAAAATGGAGCTGGATCTACAGTACACAGATTTTAGATTATTTCAATACTGTGCCTATGTATTTGGATTTGGGGTTGGTGATAATGGTCTCCTAACCTTCCTCTAATTAGCTACCCATAAGCTTTTTCCTTCTCTGTCTCCTTTCTTTCTCTTGTTTCTGTGGGTGATGGGGAAGGACAGGGATGCAACAGTAATTATCATAGCTTTTTCCGGTCGCTTTGCAGGTATCTTAGAGGACAAAATCCCATTTAGAAACTGTTTTTCTGGTCCTTGCATTCTCTTTTTGAATTGATAAGCAACAGAAAGAAAAGAAAATTAGGTAAATAACTGATTTGCTACTTTTTTTCCAATGTGTGTCAGCTACAGAAGATTTAAAAAAAAAATATTAGTCAGGATTTCATTAGCAAGTTTATATGAAACGGCCTTTCATATGTAGCCCCAATTTTTAATTTACATGTTTTACTTTTCGATTTACTAGTTAGGGTTTCGAATTATTGACATTCCAAATTCTTTGAAACTGTAATTTGTGATACATTAAATATCTCTGTCTTTCTACATATCTTTGAGTTAGGCAAGTTATTTTTTTTTTTTTAATACTGCTCCACTTTAGAGACAACATCTTGTAAAGCCTTTGAGGGAAGTTCTGGTTTTTAATTCTAGATACATTAAAACTTCAAAACCTAACTATTGGGGGTGGAGCAGAGCAGGGATGTCCAATCTTGGCAATTTCAAGACTTCAACTTTCAGAATTGCTCAATCAGCCATGCTCGTTTTGCTGTGTCCTTGGAAAAATGGTGTGGATGACTGACTTTTATTCAGAGCTCTCATGTACAGTAAAATATTCCTTTACAACAACTTTATAACAATCCCACCCACCACGCAGATTAAAAAAACTGGTGAGTATTTATTTATTGAAGAAACAGAAGTCATTATTCAGTAACAATAATTCATTTGAATAGTTTATTTGGATAGGTATTCCGTAAATAATAAACTATAGATACAAAGATTCATGTTGAAAGGATTTTCATTGTCAATACTCTGGAGAAAGCATCATCCTATACTGAATGTTTGATCACAACAAAGCCATACAGATTTTATTTGTTTAGATTTTTTTTTAAAGAAAGTACTCAGCAGGAACAGCTTAAAACACAATTGTATGCTGAATGCAAAAAGAAAATAGATAACAAATGGAGGGGAAACTTTTCCAGGTTGAATTACCTGCATTTTTCAGAATATAGGTAGTGTTCAACTTACAACAGTTTATTTAGTGACCATTCAAAGTCATTGAAAAAAGTGACTTATGACTATTTTTCACACAATCGTTGCAGCATCTGCATGATCACATGATCAAAACTCAGACACTTGGCAACTGGCATGTATTTATGATGGTTGCAATGTCTTAGATTCATCTTTTGTGCCTTTCTGGCAAGCAAAGTCAATGCGGATTGACTTAACAACTGTGTAACTAATTTAATAATTGCAGTGATTCATTTAATCCATGTGGGTCATCAAAAACTCACTTAACAACTGTCTTATTTAGCAACCAAAAAATTGAACTCATTTATGGTCATAAATTGAGGACTACCAGTATGAATCCAGGAGCTGAAGCATAAAAGTCAGATTTGCAGTTGGATTAAGTTCTTGGTTTTAACAAAAATACAATTGTACGAATATTCTAGAGAATCTAGAGTTTCTAGGGAGTTTCTGTGGAGCTAAAACTTAAGCCACTCAACATATGGAAGGGATTGAAGATGATTGAACAGATCTTGCAATTCATTCTAGGTCAGCACAACTTTGAAGATTTGAGCATTTCACAAGTTTGTTGATAATAGCCTTTACTCATCTGGAAGGTTGCAGGCAGACAAGGCTGAACTTGAGTGGCCTGGGAAGTATTCAACCAGCTTGAGTCTTATTATGAGATAATGTTAGAATTCTTCATTGCCACATTGGATATTTCCAGGCAAATGAATGCTACCTTCAGTTACACGTTATTTTTCCTGATGAGAAAAACCCATTACAGCTGCCTATAGAACTGAAGAAGATCTTTTTTAAGTATCTTATGTTGTTCAGAACAGTTCTGTACAATAATTGGAGGGGGTATCTCACTGACCTCACCTTCCAGCTTTAGGGGTCGTGACATGGCTAACACATCATTATTGGGAAAAGAACGGCAAAAAATAATATGTTTCCCATGTCATATTAAGGAACATTCGTGATAATTGAGAAAGGACTCAGAAATGCAAGCAGTGGGAGATCCCTTTTACTTTTTTTTTTAATATAGTAGGGAATGGCCAACAATTGAGGAACTGATTGTGATCTCTGTCAGCTATTGCCAAGAAATTGCAATAATAAATGCTTGTTTTCTTAGAACAATATTTGTGGGGGGAAATAAAAGCATACCTATGCCTCCAGGATTGTTAAGGTAGTCAGGAGGATGGTCTAGAATTGGGCTAGTGCATTGGAGTCAGTCTCTTTGAAAAAGAGGATGGTACCTTTTGCCATGAGGTAAACAGTGGTGGGCTCGCATTTCAGGAATCCATCCCTGAATACTTTGACAACTACCATCTGTCTTCAATGGTCCCTTTTTAGGAGAGTCTTAAAAGGGATCTTTTGTGCCTCCTGCTCAAGGTGCATCTTTGATCCCGTTTTCCCGGAAAAATTATCACCTAGTCTCCAACCTCCTCTTTTGGGGGAAGGTACTAATTGAGAAGGCGGTAGGGTAATAACTACAAAGGGCTCTAAAAGAAGTAGATTATATTTACTCATTTCAGTCAAGGTTCAGACTTGGGTACAGGATGAAACCCACACTGGGCATTCTTAGTAATCTGTTATAGGCCTTAAATAGGAAAAATGCAATTCTACTCAGCCTGATAGAATTGTTAGCAACTTTCAATGCCATCAGTCATAGTATCCTTCTGGACCCTGTACAAAACTAGGAGATGCAATTCTGTAATTTTTCTTGAGGGTCACAAGGATGTGATAAGGATTGGTTGTGCTCCCCTAGGAAGAACTGGTCTGGGTGTTTTCCTGATCTCATCATTCCAGTGTAGAAAAGCAGCTGGAAGCAATATCTGGGACACCTTTGCTGAACAGACACTGAAATTCCCCATTCTTCACGGGGAGCATTAAGAGACGACTCAGAAGACGGCATTATCTGCTAAAGCCCCCTTCTTGTGGAAGGAAGCTAGAACTGAAATCCGCATCCACAACCTTATTTCAGAAAGCTTGTTAAAACCTTGCTGTTTAGATGAAAAGGAAGGCTTCAGTATATGGTGCAGAATGCATGTGGGTTGTATCTTCCTACTGATTCCTGTCATCAGTGTTGTTAGTAGAATTGTTTAAATTGGTCTTGTAAACCAGATTCTTTTGACTGAACTAGTATAAAAACACCTGAATTAAAGACAAACAATACAATGCATACAATATGATATGATCTTGTTGAGTGTTCTTTAGGGGTTATATAAATTAGAGCACCCCAGCCCATTTTTGAAAGTATATAAAACCAAATAAGGAAGCAATGGGAAAAGATCTTTAATCTTTCATTGTTGCCAAATCAAAACTTGCTTGGGATTTGATGACTGATGCAGCTGCTGCCTGTTCATAAAAGAACACATTGTAATTCCATGAATATCAAAACTAATTTTCCTAATAACCTAAATGGAAATTAAAGATGTAATTGTTATCACTATCACAAAGAAGGCACTTTACCTAATCAAGGAGAGAAGCAACTCAGAACTAAGGAGAAATTTCCTGACAGTTAGAACAATTAATCAGTGGAACAACTT
>JANHFT010003060.1:337364-348072 GCA_032467955.1 Pseudoxenodon macrops | reverse complement strand
CAGTCCTGCAGTCGTAAGTGGGAGGAGATGGTGATAGGAATGAGAAGTCTAATAGTAACAGTAATGCAGTCTTAGCAAGTAGTTTGACAGTGGTGAGGGAATTAGTTGTTTAGCAGAGTGATGGCGTTCGGGGAAAAACTATTCTTGTGTCTAGTTGTCTTGGTGTGCAGTGCTCTATAGCATCGTTTTGCGGGTAGGAGTTGAAACAATTTATGTCCAGGATGCGAGGGATAGATAAGAAGAATTGCAGCTCACCCCAGCCTCAAGGACTTGTAACTTGAGAAGGTTCAAATCTAAAGCAAGACAAGGACTGGTGGAATTCACTTGTCCCTCTTTTGCGTTGGGAATTGTCCCAACGGCAAGTTGTCCCACAATGGGATGGCTGCAGTGAGTTGTTCCATGGTCAGTCAGACAGGGGGAGTCGGCCACGGGGTGTTGTCCTAGACAAACCTATGGCACATGTGCCAGAGGTGGCACGCGGAGCCGTCTCTGTGGGCATGCGCACTGTCACCAGCTGCTCTTCTGGTTCCCGGCACACCAGCCAGCTGGTCTTCACGGGCACCAAAGCACCAGCAAATGGCCTGAGAAAAGCTGAAAAACAGACCGTTTATGGGCTGTTTTTGTGGGCCAAAAACGGCCCGAAAAACAGCCTGAAAATGGGCAAAAAATAGGCATGCGCACACCAGCCAGTTTGGGCACTCGGTCAAGATGTGATTTCTGGTGTCCTGAAAGGACTGTTTACCTGAATGAGCTTGCAACTTTTGGCCAACCTCAACTTCTTTGTGTGGGAAAAGGATGTCCATATCCTGAGGGAATTTTTTTTTTGGTTTTGATTGAGTTTCTGACACAGGTAGTCCTCGACTTAGAACAGTTCATTTAGTGACCATTCAAAGTTACAACAGCACTGAAAAAAAGTGACTTATGACTGTTTTTCCCCACTTACGACCATTGCATCAGCCTTATGGTCACATGATCAAAATTTGGATGCTTGGCAACTGGCATGTACCTATGTCGGTTGCAGTGTCCTGAGGTCATATGATCAGCTTTTGTGACAAGCAAAGTCAAATTCTGGGCTCTATTGTGGTCGTAAGTCGAGGACTTACCAATTTCCAAGCAGGAGACGCATTTTTATCAGTTTAGTCTCAGTCCATGTAGTAGACCATAATTGAGCTCAACTGATCTTCAAGGCAGTTGTTAGATGAATTTTGCCCTATTTTATGACCTTTCTTAAGCCAGTCGTTATGTGAACCACTGCAGTTCTTAAGTTAGTAACATGATTGTAGAATGAATCTGGCTTCCCCTTTGACTTTGCTTGCCAGAAGGTCGCAAAAGGTGAGCCCATGATCCAGGACACTGCAACCGACATGAGTACATGCCAGTTGCCAAGCATCCAAATTTTGATCACGTGCCCATGAGGATGTTGCAATGGACGTAATTGTGAAAATCGGTCACGAATCACTTTCTTCAGTGCCGTTGTAACTTCGAACGGTCACTAAATATGTGGTTGTAAGTCTACAATGGGCAGAAAAGTTTAAGTGGTCCTTTCTCTTGTGTGACCTGGGGTTTACTGAGGTCAGGCATGGCCAAGGCTACTGGGTGATGTGGACATGGAACATGTCAAGGGTGATGTGGAAGGTCACTTCCTTCCCATATCCCAATCCACCTCCCTAACGATTGGTTTAGCCTGTCTCTCTCCATCCCCCAAGGTAGTTCTCCTTCTATAATCATTTTTTCTCTTCCGTTGCAAAGGTGTCTTCATTACGTTCCGATTTCTGCCAGGCCAAATTCGTGGGGTTGGCATGCAAATCTTGACTTTCTTCAATGGAGCTGGTTGCATCATGGGGGCCTTCCTCATCCAAGCAACTTACATTGGCTCACAAGGTAAAGTATCCCATAAATTTAGACTCTGCCTGGATCTCACTATTCCATTCTCCTTTTCCCCCCCCCTATTATTTTCTCACATGCCCTTTAATGAATGCGAAGTGCTTTATTATAAAGAAACGGATCAGTTCCCACATCATCATGAGATCTTTTGGGGAGCTATCTGCGTGTCCAACCTTCCTTAGTTTCTGTTCCTATCCCATCGGACTCCCTTTGCACACGGTCATGGTTATCAGTCCCCACGCAAATATTTTGTGGCATTTATAGCAATAGCACTTAGACTTATATTCCGCTTCACGGTGCTTTAAGCGGTTTACAGAGTCAACATATTGCCCCCAACAATCCGAGTCCTCGTTTTACCGACCACAGAAGGATGGAAGGCTGAGTCAACCTTGAGCCGGTGAGAATCGAACTACTGACAGTCGGCAGAGTTAGCCTGCAATACTGCATTCTAACTACTGAGCCATCACGGCTCCTGTATGATTTATGTATGTATGATTTAACTGGAATACAGAAATGTCAAAATATTTCAAGTTCTGGTAGCATCTTAGGATCACCAAGACTCGCTTATCTGCGAAATAGGCGATCATGTGAATGCAACAAATAAATAATAAATAAAACTATGCCAGGGGTCGGCAATCTTAAATACTTAAAGAGTCATTTGGACCCATTTTCCATAGAAAAGAAAACACCGGGAGCCACAAAAACCTGTTGACATCTAAAATGAAGATAACACTGGCATTTATGTAATCAAGGAACTGCTACAGAGGAAACAAATCTTTATTTCTGCATGCAACAAAAACATTTTAACTCAAAAAAAAAGATGGGTTGAAAAGATCAATAAATCGCGTGCCAGCAGGTGTCGCACAATGGCAGTTCTGACGCATGTTTTGAGTGACAGGGAGTTGCAGAAATTTTGAATAGTTTGGAGAACCGGCAAATACCACCTTTGGCTGACCCCAGAGTGGGGAGGGAATGGAGATTTTAGAGTATGCTTCCCCTGCCACGCCCACCAAGCCACGCCCACAGAACCAGTAATAAAAAAATTGGATTTCACCACTGATACAGGGTACACTCCATTTCTTTCTTCTACTTTTTTCTTTTCTCCATAACAGTAAATTTACGGGATAGATTGGGCTGAAAGAGAGAGATTGCAATTAGTTCTTGTCCTTTTAACAACCAGTTGCTTAATGACTATTCAAAGTTACAACAGCACTGTAAAAATGATTCATGGCCGTCTTTCACACTTACGACCATCGTTGCAGCATCCTTGTGGTCACCTGATCAAAATTCAGACATTTGGCAACTAGCCAGTGGTGGGTTCCTGCCGGTTCGGATCAGTTCGCCCAAACCGGTGGCGGAAATTTTCCCCGCTCACCAAACTGACAGCGATGGCTGGCTGGCCACGCCCCCGAACCAGTCCTCCGGCTGGAAATCAGTCTTCCAGCTCGAAAGCGGCCGGAAAAGAATTATCTGCGCATGTGCAGTGGGTTTTTACCCAGATGTGATGGGGGCATGCGCACAAGGGTAGCAAGCATTTCCGACGCGACCCGAACCGGTAGGGAAGGTAAGAGGAACCCACTCCTGCAACTGGCCATGTATTTGACAGCTGCAGTGTCCAGTGCAGTGCGCAGTGTTCCAGTGCCATGTCAGTGTGCAGCGTTCCAGTGCAGTGTCAGTATCCAGTGCAGTGTCAGTGTGCCAGTGTTCCAGTGCAGTGTCAGTGTTCCAGTGTCAGTGTGCAGTGTTCCAGTGTCAGTGTCAGTGCGCAGTGTTCCAGTGCCATGTCAATTGTGCGGCGTTCCAGTGCAGTGTCAGAATCCAGTGCAGTGTCAGTGTGCGGTGTTCCAGTGCCGTGTCAGTGTGCAGTGTCAGAGTGCAGTGACAGTATGCGGTGTTCCAGTGCAATGTCAGTATCCAGTGAAGTGTCAGTGTGCAGTGTTCCAGTGCAGTGTCGGTGTGCAATGTCAGTGCAACCTTCTAACAAGTAAAGTCAAAGAGGAAGCCAGATTCACTTAACGACTGTGTTACCAATTTAACAACGGCAGTGATTCACTTGAAACTGTGGCAAGACAGGTTGTAAAATGGAACTAAACTCTCTTAACAACTGTCTTGCTTAGCGGCAGAAATTTTGGACTCAATTGTGGTCAAAGAATCTTAAAGTGCTTTTAAATATTTTTTTTTAATGTAATGTTATATTTTTTAGCTTTTAAAATTATTACCTGTTTATATTCTGCCCGTCCTATACTGGCCTATGACTATAATAAAGATTCAGTTTGATTGATAGCCGAGAGAGGGACTTGAACCTGGTTCTCCTTAGTGCTAGATAAGCACTTTAACCACTACACCACATTGCCTGTATTTGTAATCACCTCTTAATTAACTCTCATCACCAAAGACCAACTCTACCTCTCAAATCAAAGTGGGAAAATGTTCAAAACCTTCCACATTATTTTCCTGTCCTCTTTCTCATTTTCCAACTCTTTTATCTTCTTCTATTGCTGCCTAGATGATTATCCCACTATGAAAGGAAGATAAATAATAAGATTGGTAATCAAAGGATGACCATCAGTTGTGAATGTTCAATAAATAAAATTCCTATAACGATCTGTTGGTAATTCACCCAAAAAAAGTGTTTTCTGCAGCCAAAATGAAGATGGGTGGTTTTTCCTTACTTCGTTTCAAAGTAGCTATTCTTATCCTCTTCCTATTGACCATTGACATCCATTAGAAACGTGTAGCAAAGTCTGAGTAACCTGCAATGAATTGATTTTTTTTCATGATTAAGATGGCTCGCTAAGCTACTGGCTGTATTCCTCATAATAGAATGAATCATTCCTATTTTGAAAGGTAGAATAATTAATAGGAGCTGTTACAAAACTCCTTTTTTTTTTAAATTCTCCTCTGAAAATGAATTAAAAGCCCTTCCATTAAACTACCAGAGCATAGGGTGGGCAGAACCTTTTTAAAAAATTGTATTTAAGCTCTTTGTTTTTAAATGCTCCTTCCATATTTCAAAACATTTTCTCCAGAATAACTTGTATTAAGCACATACGATGATCCATGTCTAAAATTGTTATAAATAAATATAATCTCTTTAAGAAGAGATTGGACAACCATTTGTCTGAAATGGTATAGATGGCGAACCTATGGCATGTGTGCTATAGGTGGCATGTGGAGCCATATCTGAGGGCACGCAGGAGTGGGTTCTGGATATTTTTACTGCTGGTTCACTCAGGGTCATGCTGCGTGTGCGCATGTGAAGCGCACATAGCGGGCAAAAGCTAGTTTCTGCGCATGCACGGAAGCAAAATCCAAGATGGCGGACCCATGGAGCCACTGACAGGACTGGCTCCGTGACGTCATCTCCAAGTTACTATCGATTCTATAGAACCGGTAGGAACCTACCACTGTCCAAAGTCACCCATTTGGATTGTGGGCCTAAGAGAAAAATAAAATTGCCATTCTCCTAGTTTGTAACCATGTTTCCCCTAAAATAAGACCCACCCCGAAAAGAAGCCCTACCATGTTTTTTGAATGGATGCACTCAAATTAAACCCTACCCCCAATATTAGCCCTAATTAAGACCTTGCCCACCCCAGGGGGTGGGGTGAGGTGCACAGGTAAAAAATAAGCTAGGGTGGGGATATGGGTGGTGGAGCTGCCCTACTTACCAGGCCTCACACACCCCCAACACCCGTGTCACCTTTTTCTGCGGCCCACTTCGTCTGCGGCCGCTTGCCATCACTTGCACACATCGCCCCCCCAGCTTCCGTTTCGCCATCAGAGCCTTCCGGAAAACCCTCTGTAGCTAAGAAATAGGCTCCGGATTGATGTACATGGCGCCCTCTGACTTTTATTTTGCCTTTAGATGCCTTCTAGAAAGCTCTCTGCAGCCGATAACACAGCTCCAGTTCCGAACCCAGTCTTATTTTCAGGAAAACATGGTAGTTTGGCACCCTCACCAAAACATAGAAGTGAATGTTGTATGATTTAAAGCGCCTCAGCCTCAGACAATCCTGCTTGAAGAAATAGTGTTTTTGTTGTTGTTGTTTTGCAACCTGTGTAAATCAATTAAGGAGAGGAAATGTCTTTCTTTCCTAAATATATGCCTGCTTTGCATAACATATTCTACTTTTCACATAAATAAGAGACACTACTGTCATCTTTCGGAGCTTTGTCTCCCTCGAAATACTTATGTGAAATTCTGGAAGTTGTTAACCGTAAAGTTTGCAATTGCAACATAACTTCATCAACTGTTGGAAGAATAAGAAGTTTTTCTTTTTAAGAAGGGGGGAAAAAATCTAGATTCTATGCTTGAGAGAGGATTCTGTGATTTTAAAAAAAATAACATGCACATAACCAAAATCTCATTTTCTGTTTAAAATGTTTTCACTCATGACAGCAACAAGAAGTATTTTGATTTCATTCTCATTTTTTTTTCTAGTATTAATTTCTCTTAAGTACAGGACATGCTCAACTTATGACTGATTGTTTAGTGACCAATCAAAATTCCAGTAGATTTATCTCTGGGGGTTACTTATGACCCAGTTTTAAAATGCTGATGGTCCCCCCCTCAAACAAATAATCATGTGATCTCACTTCAAGCCTATGCTGCTTGATGCCCTTTTACAGTGTTCTGCAGCTACATAACCATGTTTTATTATGGTTTTGCTGAAAACCAGCATTTACCTCAGGTTTTTGGCAAACCTGCACCCATAGCAAATAATTGATTTCCTTCACAACCATGGCATTCGCTTAACAACCGCGGATTCACTTAATGGCTGCTGCAAAACAAGGTCATAAAATGAGTCAATCACGTAACTGTACCCCTTTACAACCAACATGATCTAGGCCTAGGGTCATGATGGGTAGGCTCCATTATGGTCGTAACTTGAGGACTACCTATAGAGCATATGTGCCAGTCTTCCTACGGAGAAGGCAACTATTCTACGCAGGAGCTATCTCGATATATTTCCCAATTTTTTTAAAAATCTGTGCTCACATTATAGCGTGTGTGTGTGGTGAAATTCAAAATTTTTCCCTACCAGTTTTGTACGCAGGGCTTTGTGGGCGTGGCAGGGGGAGGATACTGCAAAATCCCCATTCCCACCCCACTCTGTGGCCAGCCAGAGGTGGTATTTGTTGGTTCTTCAAACTACTCAAAATTTCTGTACCGGTTCTCCAGAACCTGTCAGAACCTACTGACTTTCACCTCGTGTGTGTGTGTGTGTGTGTGAAAATCACATTTGAGAAATGGGCATAGATTAGGGATGAGCAATTTTTAAACCAGGATTCATGAGACAATGATGACATAGGTAGCAAGCATGTAATCTTTGCCTCTCTTTTTTTGTGGGGGCGAGCAAAACAAAATATAGACAGTCCTCGGCATACAACTACAAGAGAGCCCCAAATTTATGTCGCTAAGTGAGACATTCGTTAAGTGAATTTTGCCTTTTTTTAACAACCTTTCTTGCAACAGTTGCTAAGTGAATCACTGCAGTTGTTAAGTTGGTAGCGTGATTGTTAAGTGAATCTGGCTTCCCCATTGACTTTAGTTATCAGAAGGTCACAAAAATGGATCACGTGACCCCAGGACACTGCAACCTTCATAAATATGAGTCATTTACCAAGCATCTGAACTTTAATGATGTGACCATGGGGTTGCTGCAGCAGTCATAAGTGTGAAAAATGGTCATAAGTCGCTTTTTTCAAGGACGCCGTAACTTCAAACAGTCACTAAATGAACTGTTGTAAGTCGAAGACTATCTGTAGTACAATAGCGGGTTGCAAATCCCGTCACTACTGGTTCGCTCGTACGTGTACGCTCTTCTCTCATGTGTGATGCTTCTGCGCATGTGCAGAAGCGTCCAGTGTGGGTGGGCGGAGCCTCCTGGCACCGCTGCTAATAGTTTGCCCGATCCAGGCCCACCGCTGCTGTAGTAAATTGTTCTACCGAAAACTAGCAATGTGATCTTGGGCTGCTTTGATGGGCCCTAAAATGGTGTCCTGGGCCTTGTGTAGCCTACAGATACCCACCTACAGAATATAGTTAGAATTGTCAATATTTTGGCTTCTTCCTTAAAAAAAAAAGATGTTCTGTATAGCAAACAATTGGTATAGTTACTCTCCCTCCCTGAAGACAATTTTATCTTCATTTTCACTTTGGATGCAGTGAGCTAGTCACATTTAGGAAATCAAGGTTGCCATGGATTTGATTTATTTATTATTTAGATTTATGGGCTGACAATTCAAAAGACTGGAGGTGGTGTACAAAGCTACAGTAAAACAACGTCAATGATAACAATATCAACCTTTTCACCTTAGTATAGCAGTGAAAGTTGACCCAGGTTAACAATATTACGAAGCTTCAGTTTCTCCTCTTTTTTTTCCCACTCAATTTTTGGATCCTTCATGGCCGATGTGAAAAATCCTGTCATCACCTAAAAGAATCCTCAGCTCATTCCTTAAAGCTGCTGTGGAAACCTTATAAAGCAAAAGTTACTGTGGTTAAAAGCAGCCAATAAATTATCGCAAAACTTGTTCTCCAAGGAGCCCCAAGTGTAATTGAGATTATCAGATCAGCTGCATTGTTGTCCAAGAAAACTTGATTAACCATCCCATGTGGTCCCCAGGTGCAGAGTTCAATTTGAGGCAGTATTTTACCTTAACTTCCAGCTTAGTGACAATGCGTGGATTGTATTGATATTCATAGTTTTTTAGGTGAAGCAGAGGTGAAGTCTATAGCCTTGTTTTTATGAATGGAAGAACCTGTTCTTTTAAATTCCTTTCTCTATTGTGATGAATGTGAGTCTTCCATTAAGGGAGGAGCGTGGAAATATTTGGTATTTTACAGGTAGGCCTCATTTAGTGACTGCCTCGTTTAGCAACCATGTGCAAGGTGAAAAAGTAACTTTGTGACCAATCCTTGCATTTTAAGACCTTTGGGTAGCTATATAAATTTGCTTCATAAATAAAGGAAAGCAACCGCTTCACTTAACGGTCTCATTGCGTTTATTAAAGGAGAACTATCTATGTTTGTTATCTCCTTGCTGACATTTTCCCTCCAGTTTCTCCATTTACAACCACAAAATTGTTCCCAAAATTTCTGTCGCTACGTAAGACATTTGTTAAGTCAGTTTTGCCCCCATTTTGCAACTTTTCTTGCCACTGTTGTTACGTGAATCCCTGCAGGTGTTAAATTAGTAACAAGGTTGTTAAGTGAATCTGGCTTCCTTGTTGACTTTGCTTGTCAGAAGGTGGCAAAAGGGATGACCTGACCCCAGGACATTGCAACCGTCATAAATATGAGTCAGATGCTGCCAAGCATCTGAATTTTGATCATGGGGATGCTGCAACAGTCATAAGTGTGAAATAAGTCACTTTTTACAGTCTTGTTGTAACTTCAAACGGTCACTAAACGAACTGATATAAGTTGAGGGCTATGTGTATGTCACACAAATGGCCAGTTTTTATCCGTGATTGGCTAACCTTATCATGTTATATATTACTGCCGTTATTTGGATAATGTGCTGTTTGGCTTACTATATTAAATAGCTTAAGATTTTTTTTATTTTTTGCTTTTATCTAAGTGAGTGATTGCATTCTGGGGTCCTAACCCATAAAAAGTTACCCATGTTTTAGTCCTGCTGAAATTAACAAGAAAACTTAGCTGGAACTATTTTGTATCCCATTATTTTTCAAATAAATTGGACCGGGATTAATTTTGTATTGAGATTTTAGTACAGAAAACAAATTTTACCAATGCTATATCGTGCTTCTATGCATGGAGAAGTACTTCCCTTCAATCTGATTTCTAAGAAGTGATTCTAATTTATAATAGGCTGTCCCATTTATTGGCCCTGAATTAATTTTGAATCCAAATATTCCAATTTCCACATGGGCACAGAATTTACGGTAGAAGTTCCAATACTTAAACCAGGTTTCTCAACTTAAAGAGCTGTGGACTTTAACTCCCAGAATTCCCTAGCCAGCATGGGATTTTGGGAGTTGAAGTTCAGATATCTTCAAGTTGCTGAGATTGAGAAACACCAACTTAATCATTATTTGCATCTAGTAGTAGTATCTTGTTCATCCAGAGTTGCGTTATACTAGCAAAGTGGATAAGATATTCACTTAGAGGCTTAAGTGATGCTAATCACTTTTTAAAAATCACATCTCTGAAAGATAGTGTGAATATGATAAAATAAGACTTTTTCAGAAGTTTGACGAGTGCAAACAGATGACAAGTGACAGTGATATTTTCAGTACACATGGAGGAAGCTGGTTCCTAAAGACTCTTGTGCATCCCTTGACATTTTAATGAGATATATAATAAATCTTATTCCCACCATCCCTCCCCGTTGTTTCACACACACGCACACACACGCGCACACACACACAGAGTTATAGAAGTAACTTTTCCCAAAGTTGTGGTGTGAACTCATATACTGTGATTTGGGTTGGTTGCTAAGAGTGAAGGAATTTCGTCTGAACCAATTCATTATTGCATACATAACAATGTGAAGTTACAGCTTCTAGTTCTTTAGCTGGTGTTGGCCTTTTTACACACTGACTTCTTCCCAAGAACCTAGATGTTGTAATATATTATTAATATTATTCCTTCTAATTCACGTGGTAGTGGAACTTTACTAGTTCACTATAAAATCCTGGCCCACAGCTTTCTTCCAGTATATCACGATCACGATAATTGTTGACGTGTGGGATGTCTATTCTCAGGCATCCAGGTCGTGGTTGTCCCAAAGGTGCTTTTTCAAAAGGCAACTGGACTTCCTTGGTTTTTTTCCTTGAAGACGTTTCGCTTCTC
>JANHFT010003060.1:323177-337354 GCA_032467955.1 Pseudoxenodon macrops | reverse complement strand
CCGGAAGTTGTGGGTGCTCCATCACTGGAGGCTTTCAAGAAGAGACTGGACATCTACGGAGATTCTCCATTATCCAGGTCATGGTTGTCTCAAAGGTGCATTTTTTTCAAGAGGCAACTGGACTTTTTTGGTTTTGCTTTGAAGACGTTTCGCTTCTCGTCCCAGAAGCTTCTTCAGTTCAGTTCATTCCCTGCCTATTTTGCAAAGCACGCATGATAAGAAGAACCCCAATTAGTTAAGAGTAAGTGAGTTAATATTAAATAATTAACATTAATATTATTAAACTTTACCGCTAACCATAACCTTAAATTATTAAATGTAATATTCATAAATTAATATCGGTTCATATGAAATTAACAATAAGAAGACAGATGCTTAAGCATCCAAAAAGGAATAAAAACGTTAGAGGCTTCGATAAGGAGGGCTGCATTTTTGAGGTTTTTAGACTTACAGGAAAGAAGTAAGAAAGAAAGATTTTACTGCAGGAGGTCTTAAGCTAAAAGGGGAAATTTAAGACTATAAATCTAACAATCTGTGGAAAGTAGAGCTGAGGAATAAAAAGAGAGTGGTGTGCTTGAGAGCTGTGCTTATATAATACCTCTAGGATTCAAGTGGATAAATGGTGAAAGAATTGAAGCTGCTGGAGCTACATCTCCATCAGAAGCGTGAGCGAGAGACTCAAAACTGCTGTGAATGTCAGGAAATCCTCGACTTACATCAGTTCATTTAGTGACTATTCAAAGTTAAAACAGCAGCACTGTGGGGGGGAAAAGACTAATGACCATTCTTCACATTTAGAATGAGCCACAGCGGCGCAGTGGCTAGAATGCAGTACTGCAGGCTACTTCTGCTGTCTGCCGGCTGACTGCTATTTGGCAGTTCGAATTTCACCAGGCTGAAGGTTGACTCAGCCTTACTCCATCCTTCCGAGGCAGAGGTGGGCTCTGAATCTTCTTACTGCCGATTCACTTAGGGTTGCACCTCGAGCGCAGGCGCGTGCGGCAATAAAAAAATAGCAATAGCAATTGCTTCTACTGTTTTAAGTGGAGAAAGACAGGTGAAAGAAGATGGGAGGGAGAAGAGCTGGGCTGATGTTTAATCAAACCATGAATGGATATTTTCTAAAGCAGGGGTTCCAAACCCCTGGTCCGGGGGCCAGCACCAGTCCGCGGTATGTCAGCAACTGGGCCGCACAAACAAGAGAAGCCCCATCCACGGGATGCAGGTAGCACGGAAAACCAACCCCTCTTCCACTCCCATGGAATAACCTTTCTCCACAAAACCAGTCCCTGGTGCCCCAAAAAATTGGAGGCCACTGTGCTGAAGCTAAGATAGGAAACATGGGATAATCACCACAGTTGGCAGAACTCAGTTCCTTTTTCTTGAATTGGGGTATGATGTAGGTACATTAAGGTTCCCAGAGGTTTAATAAATCTGTTTTACTGTTTTAAGGTGTTTTTTTTTTAAAGGAGAGGGAGGGAAACAGACTATTGAAAGTTGCCATGTTGCTGCTGAATTTGACAGGGCCATCTCAAAGAGCATTAAGAATGTCAAAAATGAATTGGGGGGCCTCACGAAGGCTCTCAGCTACCCACTGAATTGTTAGAATAAGAAGGCAATCATACTGACCCATAATCCACAACAGAAGAAGAATTCTGCAATTATGGGACTGGGCTGGAAAACCCTCATTGCAAGCAGAGTTTGGTAAATCCTTTCCTTGTATTTTGGATTCTCACTTAATATATATATTTCTTTCCCCCATTCTTCTAGGTGAGTGGTTTCCAAACGTTCTGAATGAGGGTAAATTTGAGAGATTTTTCTTCTTCTTGGCTTCCTTAATGATTGTGAACATTTTGGGCTCCTGGACCATTTCACACAAGTAAGTCCTTAACTTTTCAACTCTTGGTATCTTAATCTTTTGTAGAACGAGTCTGTCGGTAAATTGGAGAAATGTCCTCCGATGGCTTCTTCAAATGGTTCCTGTGCAATTTACAGCCAGTAAATCTGACCTTGAGATTACAGGTAGTCCTCGACGTATGACCCCCAATTGATAAGGGAGACGGTTGTTAAGGGAGCTTTGTCCCCTTTCACGACCTTTCCTGCCAGAGTCGTTAGGGGAATCAATGCAGTTAAGTTAGTAACCGGGTTGTTAATTGAATCTGCCTTCCCCGTTGACTTCGCTTGTCAGGAAGGCACAAAGGGGGATCACATGACAGGCCCTCCAGGATACTTCAGCTGTCATAAATGTGAGTCAGTTGCCATGCATCCAAATTTTGACCATGTGACCATGGGGAAGCTGCGATGGTTGTAAATGTGAAAACCAGTCAGGAGTCACTTTTTTTCAGGGCTGTTGTAATTTTGAACAGTCACTAGATGAATGGTTGTAAGTCAAGTTCTACCTAAGAAAGGAACGGAACGGAACGGAACGGAACGTAGTGGAGCGGAATAGAATAAGGAATAGAATAGAATAGAATAGAATAGAATAGAATCAATGTTGGAAGGGATCTTGGAGGTTATCTAGTTCAACCCCCTTCTCAAACAGGAGACCCTATACCAGTGATGGCTAACCTTTTTCAGCTCGGGTGCCAAAAGGGCATGTGCGCACACCCATAATGCAATGCCATGCTCTCCCCCCCCCCGGTGCTGTCCTCCTGCGTATGTGCGCAGGCCACACTGAAGCCTCCAAATTTCCGGTTGGCCCGCTGTGCCGTTTTTCACAAAAACAGCCTCCCTCCGCCAGGCCGATAATCAGCTGGCCAGTGCGCACATACGTCCTGGAGCTGACATAGGGCAAAGCCTCCTGTGCCCTCAGATATGGCTACGCATGCCACCTGTGGCACCCACGCCACAGGTTCGCCTTTACGGCCCTATACAGTGGTTGGGTTCAATTTTTTTTACTACTGGTTCTGTGGGCGTGGCTTGGTGGGTGTGTCTTGGCTTCATGGGCGTGACAGGGGAAGGATATTGTAAAATCTCCATTCCTACCCCACTCCAGGGGAAGGTTACTTTAAAATATCCATTTCCTCCCGATCATCTGGGACTCAGGAGGCAGAGAATAGATGGGGGCGGAGCCAGTCAGAGGTGTCATTTACCGGTTCTCTGAACTACTCAAAATTTCCGCTACCGGTTCTCCAGAACTTGCTGAATCCCACCTCTGACCCTATATCATTTCAGACAAACATCTGTCCAGTTTCTTCTTGAAATTCTGGGGCACCCAGGCACTGGTTGATTATTCTCATTGTTAGGAAGTTTCTCCTTAGTTCTAGGTTGCTTCTCTCCTTGATTAGTTTCCATTCATTTTCTTCAGCCATAGACAACCTCATCTCCTTGGCTAGTCTGTCACCCTTGCCTGGGAGTGATTTCTGTCTATAAAATGTTCTTCCATGGTTTAGAAACTGCTGGATCTGCCAGTGTGGGGTTCATTGCTTAGTTTTTCAAAGTGAAACTTTCTCAAAGCAGGGTAGTTCTATCAGAAATGATGCTTACATTTGAAGAGCACGAAGTTGTCCAGGCTTGGGGTGGGTGGGTGTTGATAGGTGACTCCACCTCCCACTCTTAAACTTTCTTTTGAGGAGACAACTTCATCCTTCAACACGAAGAATCTGGCCAGATGACAGCCAGGATGAATCCTTGTTTTGATTTAGCAAGTCTCCTTTTCCCTCTGATTTTTTTTTTTTATATATCAGGCTTTGAAGACATTAAGCATATCCGTATGTTTTATAGCACTGCAAAAGAGGTTTAATTTATTTTTGCTTTGCAGATATAATAATCTTCAGGAAGACTGTGATGAAGGGTTCAGAGGGAGCCTTCTTCAGGAGCAGCTTTTACAGCATGAGAAATCACTTAAATTTTATGATAGCATCCTGGTTTGCCCCTCTCCCTTGTCCCGGATAGAAACTCTGCTGTGAAGTTACCCTCTGAAAACGACTGGCTGAAAACTTGGTCTACTCTGTCTTCAGGCTATTGCCTGTCAGATTTTAATGATGTGTTCCTTTCTTTGTTTATGGATTGACTTAGCCATAGTGGGTTGTAGTTTGTCTTTTTCATGTCTGCTTCTCTCTCTGTGTGAAAATTAATTCTATAAGTTCAGGACTTAACACCTCAACGATTCTAAATCCATACATCTCATTCCTTTTCCTATCGCTGAGAGCTTCATGGGTGACAAAACCTTTTAATAAGGCACCTTGACTTTCTCTAATGTCATGCTCCATATGTAGCACGGCTACCAGATGCGGTCTGCCAAAAATCCAGATGTTGGCACCACAGTGTTACAGTTGTCTGGTTTCTCTTTGCTGACCTATAGTGGTCACCCAGAGTTTTGCAGACTGTACTTGGTAGTTCCGTATGTAGAGCATGGGTGGGGAGCTATGGCCCCTTTATGATTTGTGGACTTCAACTCCCAGAATTTCTGAACCAGCCTCTGGAATTCTGGGAGTTGAAGTCAACAAGGCATAAAAGGGTCCATAGCTCCCCCACCTGTGATGTAGAGATATACCTATCTCTAAAGGAAAAGTTGTACAGTCAAGAGTTATATGAATGTTTATTAGATCCAAAGTCATTTTAGAATGAACTTATAACTCGCACAACTTTCCATTCAAAAGACTGGTTTTTTTTAGGACAGCTATAGCACTTAATGAAGGGAGAAGGTAGCCACGTCTGGATTCCTTGAGCAGAAGGAGAAGACTCTTACTCCTTTTGTATATATTCCATCGGCCTGGAATATATCAATATCTCAGTCCATCTCACAGTGACAAAAGGCAAAAAAAGAAGAAGATGTATGTCCAGCCAATGTTCAACTGAATAGGTGTGTAACGAATACAATAACTTTCTCATGAGTTATTTACAAGAACCAAGTCCAGTCAGTGCATAAAATATTTGAAAGATCTTTTCTAAAGATGAACAGTTTTGCTTTGGATGGCACTCTGGGAAAATTGTGAAGGTCCCAAGGTTTCTAATCCAGCTGCTACCCACAGCTTTTATGCTTCTACTGAACTTTAGGGGTTCTACTACCCTCATTGTTAATATCTTGGTTTTGATTCTTGGGCTGGCGTTAAACTCTGCCTGCTACGACATTCTCTGCTCAAACTCTATGAATTAATCTTACCCCGCTTACTGATTCGGGCTGCTAGTGATTGAACACCTGCATATTTGCAATCGTTCCTGACTCACCTGCCAGTCATCGGCTGGATAAAAACCAAGAAAATTGACCATGAACAATGGCTGTCAGCAGTGCGCAGCAGCAAAGTGCGGAATAATGTATGGATCAATTTAGCTTGAAACTCCAAGTTTAGCACTTAGCCATTCTTTGTTTGCTGACGTCAAGTTTAGCAAGAATGCAAGGAGAATGTATTTGTACTAGCAAAGCAGCAGGAAGGAGAAAGGGCTACAATTCAATAAATTGTGATGAGGACATGAATTTCACCACCAACAATATACTGTGAACAATCCTTGTTTGTCGTGTCCGCTTTATTTCTTTGCTTTCATGGCTAACTAAAGTTCTGATAGCTTTCAACAAAGTTGCTTCTGGTAAAATTGAAGGGGTGAGAACTGGATAGCTTATATCCGTGATGGGGAACCTATGGCATGCGTGCCACAGGTGGCATGCAGAGTCCTCTCTGTGGGCTCGTGAGCTGTCACCCCAGCTCACCTACACTGCACATGCGTGCACACCTCCCACCGGTCAGCTGATTTTCGGGTCTTTGCCACGCATACATGGGGGGCAGAGTGCATGCGGGAGAGGCACGCGCATGCGCAGGAAGTGGTGGGAGCCGAGGGTGGCACAGGCCCCCCGCGGCGCATTTTCTGCTTCCAGGAGGCTGCAGGGAGGCCTACTAGGCCCCTCAATTATTGGAACAATTATAGCATGTCACCTCGATCCTTCTTTTCACTAGACTAGTCATACCAAATTCCTGTAACTCTTCTTCATATGTTTTAGCCTCCAGCCCCCTGATCATCTTTGTTGTTCTTCTCTGTACATTTTCCAAGAGTCTCAACAGTGCTGAAAATAAAAAGCAAAAATTCATAGCTCCATCTGCGTTTCTGCAGATCCTAAGCAAAATTTTCCTCCCTCTCACTCCTGCCAAGAAGAAAATAAAAGAAATTGGTTGCACACCACCCAAGATCCCATTTCAGGTAGCTCAGGGGTTTCTAACCTATATGAAGAATGGTTGCAGGAATTGGGTATGTCTGGTTTAATGAAAAGAAGGATTAGGGGAGACATGATAGCAGTCTTCCAATATCTCAGGGGTTGCCACAAAGAAAAGGGAGTCAATCTGTTCTCCAAAGCACCTGAGGGCAGGACAAGAAGCAATGGGTGGAAACTAACCAAGGAGAGAAGCAACTTAGAACTAAGGAAAAATTTCCTGACAGAACAATTAACCAGTGGAAACAACTTGCCTCCAGAAATTGTGAATGCTCCAACACTGGAAGTTTTTAAGATGTTGGATAACCATTTGTCTGAAGTGGTGTAGAGTTTCCTGCCTAAGCAGGGTTGGACTAGAAGATCTCCAAGGTCCCTTCCAATTCTGTTAAAGGCGAAGACCCACTTGTTTCAACCCCAAGTTACAAATATTCTCCTTTATTGGATTAATTTGAGTTTGAAACAGATCCAGAGAGATGAACCGCTTTCTAATTCTGTTGTTGGAAATGCAAACCCACTTGGTTGGCTCGTTTTGCCTATCTGGTGTTCCCAAAAATAGAGCTGCCTGAAAAAGCAATTCTGCCTGTTACAGAATTCACCTTATGAAGACTTTTAATAATCCAGAACACAGCTATAAATAGAGGATTTGTCAAGCCAATTTGTCCCCTCCTGGGTTGGCAATATTGTGAAACCTTGCTGGTTTTCTTCAGGGTCCTTTTCTAATACAGGTAATTCTCGACGTACGACCTCAATTGATCCCAAAATTTCCTCTGCTAGGTGGCTGAGTGAATTTTACTGCATTATACAAGCTTTTTACCACAGTGGTTAAGTGAATCATCACAGTTCCTTGGTTGTATAAACAGAGTCAGAGGTGAAATCCAGCAGGTTCTGGAGAACCGGGAGTGGAAATTTTGAGTAGTTCGGAGAATCGGTAGCGGAAATTTTGAGTAGTTCGGAGAACCAGTAGCGGAAATTTTGAGTAGTTCGGAGAAACGGTAGCGGAAATTTTGAGTAGTTTGGAGAAACGGTAGCGGAAATTTTGAGTAGTTCGGAGAACTGGTAGGGGAAATTTTGAGTAGTTTGGAGAACCGATAGTGGAAATTTTGAATAGTTCGGACAACCGATAGTGGAAATTTTGAGTAATTCAGAGAACCGGTAGCGGAAATTTTGAGTAGTTCGGAGAACTGGTAGGGGAAATTTTGAATAGTTCGAAAAACCGGTAGTGGAAAATTTGAGTAATTCAGAGAACCGGTAGCAGAAACTTTGAGTAGTTCGGAGAACCAGCAAATACCACTTTTGGCTGTCCCCAGAGTGAGGAGGGAATGAAGATTTTGCAGTATCCTTCCCCTGTCAACGCACGCCAAGCCACGCCCACCAAGCCATGCCCACAGAACCGTTAGTAAAAAAAAAATGGATTTCACCACTGAACAGAGGCATAGAATCAAAATCATGTAAAGTATTTATAAATCCTTAGTAAGGCCACACCTGGAATTCTGCATCCAGTTTTGGTCACCACATTACAAAAACTTTGGGAAAAGGTGCAGAGAAGAGCAACTAGAATGATTAAAGGCCTGTAGACTAAAACTTAGGAAGAACCGTTGCAGGAATTGGGTTTGGCCAGTCTAGAGAAAAGAAGGACTAGGGGGGACATGATAGCAGTATTCCAGTATTTTAGGGGCTGCCCCTAAGAGGAAAGGATCAACCTATTTTCCAAAGTACCAGAAGGCAAGACAAGAAACAATGGATGGAAACTAATCCAAATGTAAAATCACGTAACTCTGGGGATGCTGCAACGGTCATAACTGTGAAAAACAGTCATAAATCACTTTTTTCCCAGTGCCGTTGTAACTTCGAACGGTCACTAAATGAACTGTTGTAAGGCGAGGACCTACCTATATTGGATGGATCAAATCTAGGTTCCCTGCAGCTTTTGATCAATGGCCAGAAATCAAATATTTTCAAACAGGGGAATTATAGCAAGGCGGTAACTATACAACTAATTTTCACGCACGGGCAAGAATTAAATCGGGTTAGAGTCTAATAATCCTAGACATGTTTGTTCAGAAGATAATCACGCTATCCGGTCTAATCTTTTTTAAGTGTTGTTAAGTTTGTGGCTGTAGAAATAACAACAAATGGAATCTTAGCCTGAAGCCCTTTGGAATTCAGTGGCATTTACTTCTGATTAAATCTGATGTAAGTTTCCGATGCCATCGTGCAGGTGCAAAATCGCTTGAGAGTTAATCTAAGAGGATCACCGTTAACACTCCGTTCACTTTCCATGTTTTAAAGCTACGTTGTGCTAGACTGGGCTTTTATAATCTCACGTTGCAAAGTTTCCCAAGATTGGTGGCTTGTTTTGCCCTTCAGGATTTTCATTCATGGAATTCTTCCCAAACTCTCTCTTTCTTTCTTTCTTTCTTTCTTTCTTTCTTTCTTTCTTTCTTTCTTTCCTTCCTTCCTTCCTTCCTTCCTTCCTTCCTTCCTTCTTTCCATTTATTGCTGCCCCTCCCCCATCTTACCATAGGTCTCCCATGTTACCATCTTATTGGGAGGCTTACAGTAATAAAAATATGTCTATACATATACAATTAAAACATAATCAAAATAACCTGATCTTGCCAGCCAGAATAATCGGGCAGACGGGATCTGCAGGATTCCTCCTTTGTCAGGGCTGGGGCGGATGGACCAATCCAAGTGGAATGAGATGGTCCTTCAAGTAACCTAGCCATAAAGGGCCTTAAAGGTGATCAGCAACACCTTGAATTGCGCCTGGAAGAAGACCAGGACCAAATGCAGCTTGTGGAGTGGTGGTGTTACTGGGGACATTCTTGGGCCCCCCAAAATTGCCTGTGCCACCGTACTCTGTACCAGTGGTATCTTCCACATGCTCTTCAAGGGTAGTTTATTGTTTAAAATAAATCCAACAATAAACTTATTTTCTTTTATTGGACAGCTTAGAGAATATTTAGAATGAGATAGCTGTCAACTTTTTTATTCAGAAGTGTAAAATGATAGATACATATAATACATGCTTGTCCCACCACTGATCCATTTTAAATTAATATCCATGGATCTGTTAATATTGTTTGGGGAAAACGATATTTAAAGATATCAGCATAGCATTGAATTACATACCAGGAACTGGAAATTTATCAATGCATGAAAAACTTTGATTTGTCAAACAAGGAATGCAGCAAAACAAAAACAGCCCACTATAATTCAGTCTTGTACTGAAGTCATTCCTTATGAATTGGCTGTTTATCAATGTAATAAAAAGACTGATCAACATGACTCCATGTTTTATTTTGTGTTACTTATTAATTAATTTATTCATTAAATTTATATGCTGCCCACTTCACTCTGAAAAGTGACTCTGGGAAGCTTTGCTGTTATTATTTTCTGCAATTTAAGTCAATGTTAGCTATTGACAAATTGGCTGGACCCAGTCTCTACAGTTTTCTTGGCAACATTTTAGAAGTGGTTTGCCCTTGCCTACATTTTAGGCTTGAGAGACAATGACTGGGCCAAGGTCACCCTGCTGGCCTTGTGCCTAAAGCAGGACTAGAACTCACAATCCCTCAGTTTCTAGCCTGGTATCTTAACAATTACACCAAATTGGTTCGCTTATTACTCCATGTGGTCTATGTTTAATGTTGTGTTTAAAAACAGGGTTGTTTTCTGTACATCTGATAACATTTTTCTCTCTCTTTGATTTCTGTTTCTCTTACTGCTTGTTTTAGTTTTTTGTGTAGTTATATATTGGCACTTGACTACTTTGAAACTTATCGAATTTATGCGACACATTTTGATGAGAAAAAATTGTCCTGGTACTCGTCATTTGTTTGGTACTCAACACGCAGGCTAGAACTGGTCAGTGTCAAGTTTCCTCATGATTCTCTACCCTTTCTAGCCAAAGCAAATTGTCACATGTTAGTCACGTGGTCTCTGATGCGTGTACACATCCCCTTGTGGTCTTCTTAGCCTTCTTCTCTGGTCATTTTGTATATTTTTGCACTTTTCTTTCTCATCAGTACAGGTAAAGTGAAGTTTTTATTTTATTTACCATATTTTCCATGTATATAACATTATACTTTTTCTTTAAAATATTTACCTAAAAATGGAGGGGCATCTTATACATGGGTGCCCGAGAGGAGAACCAATGGTGTGCTATACACAGGGGCATCTTATAGATGGAAAAATATGGTAACCTAATTAAATTTTAGGTTTATTTCTCATGTAAAGTAATGATATACAATTCTGTCTTTTTACACACTGCCTTAACATGTGCATTGTTTTCTGTTTGGGAATGTATTAAATTTATTTATATGATTCCTTATGGAAAAAAATTATTTGGTGTTCATCATACCTCCTGAAACCAATTAATGACAAATACTGAGGTACCACTGTATTTTCTTTTACGTTTTTGTATCTTAAAAGTCAGTGAAAACTCAAATATGCAAGATGTCAGTGAAAAGCTCAAACAAAAGAGTCTACGTTTTACTTATGCAGCCTAGGGAAATCTGGGAATAATAGAGGTAGCCAGTCCTACACACAGTCTGTGCACATCAGGCACAAAATCCATACATCGCCAGGCCCTTAATGATTATCCTTAAAAATGCAAAGTCAAAAAATGTTAAGTTTTGGACTTGTGCATGAGGTGTGAGGGTCTGGAGAGGACCAGGTGCAGAAAGTGAAATGAAAAGTGAGCAGAACACGCATTCATTCAGGTCTCAGGAAATGTATCTAGAAAGTCCACCATGAGTTGTAGAAGAAACAAACCCGTCATTGCTGCAAACTGTGAAAGAGATCTTACCCAAGAATAGTTTAACAAAGTTCCCGTTACTGTACGACAAGCCTGTGCATAAAATAGCAAACAGTGCTAAAGAAATACAAAGCCTGGTTGCTTGAATAAAGCAGCATCATGAAAATTGCTCCTTCTTTGGAGATGCTGAAGATGGCGTGCCTGTACTTGTAGCATCTCTAGGTTACTAAATATTCTAGCCATGCTGTTTTAAATAAATACACGTTCCCTTATGCTTCTCTTTTGAACAGAAGTTTGGTTGATACGTTGCTGAATTTTCATTTTAATATAGTCAAAATACAACAAGTAAATAGACTTTACAGTGTCCCTTTTGTCAATGCATCTGACAATGAGATGTAAAAAGAGAGTAAAATGTATTATTTACTTTTATATGGAAGTACACAGGTAGTCCCTCAACTTACAATGGAGTCCATTGCTAAGCAAAGCAGTTGTTAAGTGAGTTTTGTCCCATTTTATTATCATTTTGCCACAATTGTTAAGCAAATAGCTGCAGTTGTTAAGTGAATCATGTGGCTGTTAAGTGAATGTGGCTTTCCCCATGGACTTTGCTTGCTGGGAGGGGTTACAAATGGTGATCACATGACTCAGGGACAGTGCAACTGTCATAAATATGGGCCAGTTGCCATGTGATTTTGATCATGTGGCCATTGGGATGCTGCAAAAAAAAATATCAGTCAAACTTTGTAGCTTCAGGTGCTTTGAAGCTGACAATAAGTGGCATGCATTCCAATTTAATAACAATTACTTTGAAAAGCAGGGGAACTTGTATTTCATGGCCATACAACATGGAAGAACACTATGTTCTTCTGTATGAACCACCCAATATTTAAAATTCCAAAGGTTGACTTCACTGAAATTGCCAATTTAATTTTTATTTCTTAATAACTTTTTATAATATGTCTATCCCACCGTCTATTGCTTTGCATCAATCAGGCTGGCTTATACTTGACAATTGAGAAGACACGGTCCTTCCTGTTTTGGTTTAGTTTGGGTTGTTTCTTAAGCAAAGGCTAACCAGAACAGACAAGTTATATTCACACAGTTTAAAATCCTGTTTGGTGATTGTGGTGATGATTGTCCTAGCACATCATGACAGAAATGTTTTCTGACATCCATGATTAATTGAATTGGAGCTGGTTCACCTCCTAATGATTTAACAACTACGTATTTGTTTTGTTATTGAATAAAATGACTTGCCACACAATTGTTTAATGAACTCTGATGTGAAAAAAGAAATGAGAATTATAACGTTGGCATGTATTATCTAAAAACTAAACCTATATCTCTGAGATATATCAAAATTCTTTTGATGAAAAGAATAATTTAAACAAATATTTCTGGCAATAATTTAAATCATTAAATTTGAGACTTCTTGACAATGGTTTGAAATGAGAAATTAGCAAAATATCAATACAGCGGATTTCTCTTGAAAGGTATCACAGTTCATATGAAACTGAAAACATAAACCTGAACTAGAAGTCTTTTATCAAGCTTTCCCCTAATTTGGTGCCCTCTGAAGGCACCAGACTGAGAAGGATGCTTTATTCATCATTACGTCTTATTAGTTAATCAACTATACAAAGTATACAAATACAAATACATTCAGACTTAACCACCAATGGCCTAGCACTGATAACAACATTTAAGAATTTGACAGCTTTCTCCCTAATTTTTAAATTAAAGCCCACTATGACATAATAAGCAGATGATCATTGCGATCATTTTTATCCAGTTCTGGCAGAGACCGAAATAGTCTTTCTTCTTTATAAAAAGTGCAGTAGAACAGTATAACATTATAAATTCGTAATATATATGGAATAGTATTTGTGTTAACTGGACAGCATTAAAACATTCTCCCAGTGGTACCACAGAAAAAATTGGGGTTAATTTTGCAAACAAATAATTCTTCTATATGTTGGCATTCAACAGAGAATTTAAAAAACCTAACTGAGAAACAGGTATGAACAAGATAAAAGACTAGCTTCACTAATGTTGTCTAATATATTCTGTGAATTTTGAGTTTGGTTCTTGCATACTCTGATCTCTCTCCAATTGCATAAATCCCCCCCCCCCTCTTAATCTGACAGATCTTAAGAATGTAGAACAGCTATGGACTGATTTTCTGCAAAGCAAGAGAGAGAACAAATAATCACATATATAAACAAACCTCTGGAAGATAGGAAATCAGTATAAAAACAGTCCTCCATCATAATATTCTTTGCTAACTCATTATAATTATATGAACTCCCTACCCTCAGGTTTTTTGATAGCGATGAATTGGATCCAGTGATCTACTCTGAGATAAAATATAGTTTGTACAGTTTTGATTTACTATATTATATAAGGCCAACCAACTATGTTTTATATAAGACTAAGTCTAAATTTTAATTCAACGCAGTACAGTATAAGCAGAAAATTCTTGAATCCCTATTTTTCATATTGGCTGATCGGCAATATAGATTTTGTTAATCAATACATTCTGCTTTTGTCTCTGCTTCCTATCTGTCAAAATCTGTCCCTTCTAGAGAAGATTTAACAGGCATGAGCTGAACTAATGAACTGTAAACTGCCCAGAATCCCTCAGTAAATTGGGCAGTGCCTGGATCAAGACTATGCCATCCATTTATAGTTATGACTGTTTTAATGATGACAGTTGCAAGATCCTTGCCCATTTTATGGCTGGGCAGGTAGTAGAACCTAGATGACCTTGTCTAATGATGGAAACTAAATAGGTTCAGGCTCATAGTCACCCAGGAATGCTATATGATAGCTCCTGGCTAGGGAAGGTAGTTGGAAAAACAATGGAGCCAATGGCACATGACTTCCAACATGCGAACAAGCATAACTACAAGAACATATTCACTAGAAATTGAGCTTCACTGAAAGGAATCTTTTATTTTCAATAACATAAATAAAAAAATAAAATAAAAATAGTTTTTTTCCCCCAAATAGTTTTTTATTTTCCATACAATTCTTTTTCCAATTTCATTTCCATGTACAATTAACAATTCTTTTTCAAATTACAATTCCCACATATAAGTTTTTTATAACATTTCAATTCTAATTTATCTTCATCAAGCTTACACAATAACACATTTTAATATCAATTTTACTCATATTTTCTCCCTCCCTCCCATTCCCGAAACTTGCAACATCCCCTGTCAGAGTATACATTTTTCATTTTAAATAATTTAACATCAATTCCCAATTTAT
>JANHFT010003060.1:250897-262608 GCA_032467955.1 Pseudoxenodon macrops | reverse complement strand
GGGGGGGAAGGTTATAAAGTTTATTCTCATTTTCTCCGGGTAAATAATAGCACACACAAAAATGAAAATCTGATGCCCACTCTCAAAATATATATACACAACCCATATACATATATTCTGCATATACATACATACAAACATATATAACACACACTTACATCTTACATACATATATATACCTGTGTGTGTGCACACACACACACACACAAACACACACACACACAGAGTCCCCCAAGGCCATGTAGTCAAACTTTGGATGCTTGGCAACTGACTCACATTTATGACAGTTACAGTGTCCCCTGATAATGGGATCCTCCTTTTGTGACCTTCCGAGAAGCAGAGTCAATGGGGAAGCTGGATTCATTTAACAACCGTTATTCACTTAACAACTGCAGTGATTCACTTAACAATAGTGGCGAGGAAGGTCACAAAACGGGGCAAAGTGGGAGGGTCGCAAAATCACTTAACAAATGCCTCCCTTAACAGCATAAATGTTGTGGTCCTAAGTCAAAGACTACCTGTATACCTTTGGATACCTTTGGAAGCCAGTGAATCTGGTTTCCCCATGGACTTTGCTTCTCAGAAGGTCTCAACATGATTCCGGAGCACTGAAACCGTCATAAATATGTTGCTGACACCTATATTTTGAACACATGGCCATGGGGACGCTGCGGCGGTCGTTAACGGCCCTAGGTCGCTTTTTTTCAGTGCTGTTGTAACCTGGTCACTAAACAGACTGTTGTTAAGTCGAGGAAAATCTGTACAGCCCTAGTAGGTAGTTTTGACAGTGTTGTTGGGGGCTCATTCAGACCTTAATTGGAGAAGAAGGCAGCCGCTTGGAGAGGGCAGCCTGGCCCACGTACCTTCTGGGCAAGACGTTGGACACCACCAGTACCCCGTAAAGCGGTCAAATTCTTCCTGGATGACGAACGTGGCCACACCGGCTGACTTGGGATCGTCGAGCACGCTGGATAAACCTGGGGTGGAAAAAATTGGGAGGTTCCTTATATCAAGTGTCTTAAAACCCTCAACTAAGTTAAGCTACCAAAATATACTACCTTATACAGGCAGTCCTCAAATTACGGCTGTTTCCTCTGATACGCAAGGAAGCATGAGGTTAAGTGTGGTTCGCTCCGTTTTGTGAGCTCCCTTGGAACAGGTGTTAACGGCATCACTGCAGTTGTTAAGCGAGTAACGCCGTTGTTAAGTGGATCTGGCTGCGCCACCGACTTTGCTGGTCAGGAGGAGAGCGCAAGGACCCACTGTTGTAAATATGAGTCAGTTGGCCAAGCGTCTGAATTTCGATCGTGTGATCACGGTCGTTAAGCGAGAGAAACAGCCGTAGGTCACTGTTTTCAGTGCCGTTATTAACCTCAAATGGTCACTAAATGAGCCGTCGTAAGTCGAGGACCACCTGTATTAATTCAGACATTATAGCAACCCTGAGAAAAGAGTGCGCGGCAGCTTCAAACTTCAGAATCCTAAGAATCTGCTATTTAACCGGCTATTGTGTCAATTTGCATTGTTTTTTTTCATTCTCAGGCTCCCATCAGCTCAGCTTTCTGTGGATTCCACTTTTGGAATACAGGTGATCTGCTCTGCAGGGCACCTTCCGTTGGAAAATAAACCCAGGTTCAGGTGTGAACTTTAGCCATGAGGTCCCACCTACAGGTCAGATAAAAGTCTCAAAGGGATACGGTACTTAAAGGGAGGAAAAACCAAAATTGTCCTTTTTTTGGGAGGGGTGCATGTTAAGAGGGTATTTAATTCATACTGCCTCCAGAAAAGCCACACCCCTTTACGAAGTGTGCCTCGGTCTTGGGTCTGTGGCACAGAAAAGCTTCCCCTACCTCCCCCCTTTAGCAGTCAATCAATCTCCCACAATCTTTCCCTCAATCAATTATTCTATCATCTATCCTCCAATTCCTCTATCGACGCATCTCTACGTAACCATCTCTCTCCATCCATCCATCCGCCTATCTCTGTCTATCCATCCACCCTCTGATTTTAATCCCTTTATTACTTTATAAATAACTCAAAAGTGGCAAACATACCTAATACTCCTTCCCATCTTCTATTTTTTCCCCACAACAACAACCTTGTGAGGTGTTTTGGGCTGAGACAGAGGAACTGGTCCAAAGTCATGCAGCCAGCTTTCATAAATAAGGCAGGACTAGAACTCGCCGTCTCCTGGTGATTGGCCCAAAGCCACCCAGCGTATTTCATGTCTAAGGCGGGACTAGAACTCACCATCTCCTGGTGATTTAAGTCACCCAGCCAGATTTCATGTCTAAGGCAGGACTAGAACTCACCATCTCCTGGTGATTGGCCCAAAATCACCCAGTCAGATTTCATGCCTAAGACAGTACTAGAACTCACCTGCTCCTGTTTCTAGTCTGGTGCCTTAACCACTAGGCCAAACTGGCACTCTTACTATATATTATGGGGGTATTTTATGTTGTTTCTTATCAACTGTTGTTAGTTATGTATGGATCTATACACATTTTCTAAATAAATGAAACAATCCCCGGAAGGCTTCTTCAGAGAGAAACCAGACGCCATCCAGTGTGAATTATTTTTGCGCATCCACGCACCGAAACCAAAGCCTCTGTGGCCCTCCGTGTGAGGGGACATCCCGCTAGGGCCTGGGCAGCGTACCTTTCTGGCAGAAAGTCAGGCGCCGCTCTTCCCCCGTCTCGATGTTCGCCACCCACAGGTCATTGTTGTTGATGAACGAGAAGAAGGAAGGGTCCGCTGAGCAGATTTTGGGGTCCATCCTGGGCCCCGAGCATTGCGTCTGGATTTCCAGTGGCTTCATGGGAGAGACCTGGAGCCAAAATAAAGTTGCCTTTTTAATTGACTATTGATGGATGCACCTGAACTTGCAACCATTACAAAAAGTGTCTTACGACTCGATCGTCGCATTTACAATGATTAGAGCATCCACCCCCCACAGTCACATGGTCAACGTTCGAACACTTTTCAATAAGATTTTCAAGAGCTGTGGTGGCGCAGCGGTTAGAATGCAGCAATGCAGGCTAATTCTGCTGACTGCCCGGAGTTCGATCCTGACCGGCGCAAGGTTGACTCAGCTTTCCATCCTTCCGAGGTCGATAAAATGAGAACCCAGTGTTCTGACCTAGGCTTCCCAAGAGCACGAAGCAGACTCCTTAATAAAACATTTTTATTAAGTTACCGTGAATTCCTCTCATTCACATCCAGCAAAGTCTCTTTCAAGGGAGAATTTACAGCCACAGACCTTATCTGGCTTGGAGAGCTGCCAGGCCGATCTCTTCAAAACTTGGCAAGGAGTCTCTGAGAGTCACGAACCAATTCAGTGAACTAATTGTCTCCTGCAAACTCCACTCCGCTTTCGCTCCTCTTTATTCCCTATAGGACAGGCCATCTGTGCCTTTACTCTAGAGTCGACCCTTGTTCCTTAGCTGTTCCCTTCTTCTGGCAGCCCTGCGCACATCAGGAACAGGCTCCAGCTGTTCTTCTGCCCCACTGATAGCTGACTCTGAAAGCAGCTGATAACTGTCGGACAGTCCTGGCCTCATCTCTGCCTCTGACGCAGAGCCCTCGTCAGAGCCTTCCCCAGACTCCAGGACTGGCCCATCTTCCTCCCCAACCGCCTCACTGTCTGAGTCTGCTGGCGGCCCACAACACTGCCTGGTTTAAGCTGGGGACGATCTATCTACTCTCTTACATAGATATGTGCTATGAACCAACTACAATTTATTGGCCTTAGAAAAGCAGAAGTTTTCACTTTCAGGGGTCCATGGCAATTAGATCTACCTCCTTCTGAATAGCCTTCCCTGATGCCTGAAGGAAAACTTCTACCTAGCCTCTTCTCAAAGGATGATATTAGGTTGTTTCTTTCATATGGAACATCATTAACCCCAACAGGGCCAGATGAAGCGGTAGAATACAGGATTAGCATTTTAATGGCAAGCTTTAATCAAAACGCACTGCCCAATCTTTTCCTGATATACAATCTGATCAAGTGTCGGTGAGTTACTGAGCAGCGAAGCCAAAAGAAATGCAGGTCATCCTTGTTTTACGGCTAAACTTGGGACCAGAATTTCAGTGACCGAGTGAGGCAGTTGGTTAAGTGCGTCTTGCCCAATTTTATGACCTTTTTTGCCATGGTCGTTAAGGGAACCGCATGGCCATTAAGCGAACCAGGCTTCCTTCATTGACTCTGCTTATCGAAAGCCAACTGGGAAGGCTGCAACTGGCAACCAGGTACAGCTGTGATAAATACGTGTCATTGGCCAAGGGCCCAAATTTTGATCATGTGACTGTTAAGGGCAATGCAACAGTTGTGTTTATTTATTTCCACAACCAAACTTCAAAACAGTCACCGAATGAACGGCCGTTGAGTCGCAAGACTGCCTCCGCTTCAGTAGAATTCTGCAGTAATTATCTCGTAAATCAGAGAACAAACAAGTTAGCGAACGTTTCGGTCCCAATAGAAAAGACATTTCTTACCAGGAATCACACATTTCCAGAGACCATATGTTTTCCCTACTGTCGTCTGCCACAGCCTCAGCGTCCCGTCCTCTGAGCCACTAGCGTACAACTCTCCATCTGGGCTAAATCTGACACAGTGAATCGGCCCAAAGTGCCCCTTGTAAGATTCTGCAAAGAAATTGTAGCACGTCAATAAGGGTGGGGGGGGAAGCACCAATACAAACGGATTCAGCTCAAGCTTTTAACAGAGAGAGAGAGCTTTGTTGTTGTTTCCTTAAATTCTGCCTCCTCTTGTGTAGCAACATGAAGGAGGCCTCAAATTTTAGAAAAGCACCGCTTGTCGAAAGTTACAGAAGGGCCCCCTCTGATGGCCTGGATGTCAACTTGCCACCAGAAAACAGGTGAGATTTGGGGATATTGCAGCAGCCAGAGGTAGATAAAGACTTTGATTGTTAAAAAGTGAAGACAAAAACCACATCAGCTCACACTCAACATTATTTCTATCCCTGTTCAGGGACGTTAACTGAGAATTTCCTAGAGGGTTCGCTGCAAGGATGAGAAACTCAAGACTCAATATCAATGTCTCCCTGATCTAAATAGCCAGTATAGTATAGCGCAGGGGGATCAAACTCAAGGCCCGTGGGCTGCTTAGATCTGGCCTGTGGGGCTGTGAACGTCTCTCCTGAGCTGAGTTTTGCTGGCAGAGGATTTCAGGAGGCCATTGCAGCTGAAAACGGAGCTTGCGACAGCTCCAACAGCCGTGGGTGGTTTTCCCAAGCTCCATTTTCACTGGCAGAGGGCTGCAGGAAGCTGTCGCAGTGGAAAAAGGAGCTTGGGAGCCCGTTTTCGCTGGCAGAGCGTTTGGGCCGCCACAAGCGCTTCCGCCACAAGTGACGTTGAGCTGGCCACGCCCACCCTAGCCACGCCCACTCCTTTCCTGCCACAGAAAATCTAATATTTCTGCCCCTTTTAATTGCACTCGATTCTTGCAACAGCATTGAAAAAAAATGGTGTGAGGTATTTTCCCCCCCAAAATGGCGGCACCATGCTTGGCTGCAGCTGCTTCAGCTCTCAAAAGCGTTGGGGTTTTGAAGCCATCCGGATTGAGTGACTTAAAAAAAAAAAAAGAATTGAGTTATCGGCTGGCTATAAGAAAAATGAATTAGGAGTCTTACTCTTGTCTATTTTTTATCTTCTATATCTCACCCATAGAAAGACATGAGCACGCAGTATTCTGCTAATTATAATTGGGTCGACGCACAAAGCATATATATCAGCAATGTGAGCGATGCAAAAGTGACTTGAACACAATCGCATATAAACACATGCGGTTAAGAGAAACATCATCATCTGTTTAAAGCCACAATTCAAGGTCCAGTGGAATGAAATATGAGTACAGTACCAACTTGATAATTAGGAGATAGGATTGTTATCACTGCTTTGTTAATTCCCCCAAAATGTTCAAGTTTAAACTTTTACAATTAGCAGTTTAACTGATGGTTGTTTTTTTTAACAGCCATGAAATTCATCCAAACATGCCCTGAAGTTCATTAAAAATGTATCACATACCTAATTCTTCACCGGTATTATAATCATATTTATAAAGTTTAAAATCTTCACCACCAGCAACTAGACATTCTTTCTCCGGATGGAGAGACGCAGAATTGATTGTTGCGGGTGCCTCAAACGATTTAATCTGTTCCAGACTATGGAGAGAAAACAAAAAGCACGACGGTTATTATTTCTATTTTTTAAAGAAAATCCTATATTGAACAAAACACTAAAACATGTCAAAGAAGAAAACACTATAAGGAGGGATTCTTATTTAAATGAAATTCACTTATCAGAAAGCTGAGTGCTTGTTAGCAAAAAGAGATCCATTTTTAGAGGACTGTGATTTTATTTTTGTAATACATTTTGCACAATTAAAATAAGGCGCGCTTGAAAGGAAACCAAAGGAAACTTCTGTAGTCAAAATGCAAACATGAACTACTCATAAAAACATTTGAGATTGTAATTATCATTTGCAATCAGATGCAGGGATTTTCCCCTTAGATGCAGCTACACACACACACACACACACAGCAACAAAATGCCAGGGTGGCAGCGATAACAGAGTTTCTTTTGCACTATAGCCTAGACAATGGAGGTTGAGTGCCATTATTACATAGGCCAGGAACCAACTGCTACAACTTTTTTTTAGCGAAGGGAAAAAAAATGCTCTGAAGGTCATTTAAATATAATCACATGCCTAGTTTTCCACCGGTATTATAATCCTATTTATAAATTTTAAAATCTTCCCCACCACCAGCAAACTACACATTTTTTTTCTCTTTTTCAGCAAAAACAAGTTGGTTTGAATACATGTACTAATGTAAGTACAGAAATTATTTAGACTGATGGCATGATAGGCACAAGGTCTCTACAGGCTGCTCTTGAGCAGTTTGTCTGCATGGCCTGATGAATGAAACACACGTGTTAAAAACAAACATACGTTTCCGCACTGTGAAAGGCGATGGTACGGCCATAGGTGATGACTATTAGCTCCCCTTCGCGCACGTATTCCATGCTGCTCACGGACATGGCAACGTTGATTGCCTTCACTTCTGTCAGGGTATTTCTGTCCCAGAGTCTGAAGTGGAAAGACAAAAGTAAAATTTCATTAATTAATAATTGCAATCCGGTAAATCAAAACGCCAAACGCTCCTGGATAAAATGCTCTTCGCTACCATGATGATCTCTCAACCTACTTACAGTATAGTTCAGGCATATCAAGTGTCTTTTTTAAAATTGTCATTGCTGTTACACAAAAAACTTTTTACATTTATTCCGATTACGCATTCACCCAATTTGAGTGTGGTGAATGAATGCACTGAATGCACTGAATGTGGGGGGAAAAGAGGGAGAAAATGAGACGTATTTAACCTAAGAAATCATACATACTGGAAGTAATTCTAACATCTGATTGATAATGGAAGAGCAATGAAGTCTTAAAAGGAAACTTAAATGGTAAATCGCTTTAGTATTTAACATATCATCAGCAAAAGTACCTGAAGCTATGCACACTATCCCTTCTGTGCCTGAACTTATAGTTAGTCTTCAACGTACAACCATTTGAAGTTACCAGAGCACTGAGCAAAGTGACTTACAACCAATCCTCACACTTACAACCATCGCACCATCACCACAGACACATAACCAAAATTCAGGCACCGGCAACCAACATGGACTTATGACAGCTGCAGAATCATGGGGTCATGTGATCTCCATCTGTGACCTTCCCAAGCAGCTTCCAACAAGCCAAGTCAATTGGGGAAGTTGGATTCACTTAACAACTGTGTGATTCACTTAACAACTGCAGTGATCTGCTCGACAACCAAGGTTAAAAAAAGTTGTAAAATTGGTGCGACTCGCTTAACAACAGAAATTCTGGTTCCAATGGTGGTTGTAAGTTGAGAACTTCCTGTATGACTCGCCTAGAGTCACCTTGTAGGGGAGATGGCGGCATAGAAATTTATCAAAGAAATAAGACGATCAACAGTACTTTCCGAGCAGTCTTAACCAGAAGTCTTAATCCAGTGTTTCTCAACCTTGGCAACTTAAAGGTGTGGGGACTTCAACTCCCAGAATTCCACAGCCAGCTGTTCTGGGAGTTGAAGTCCACACATTTTTCAAGTATCCAAGGTTGAGAAACACCATCTTAACCAATATCCCAAGTTCAGACTTAAACACAATTCAAACCATGATACGATTGCATGAGTCATTTGGATAGCTACAATACCTGTTAAACTGGCATAATTTCCACAATTATGGAATTGAAATAATTTATGCCATACGAAACTGTTAAGATCACTCATACAATTTACACCAATTATGCAACTTTACTCCTATCATTTAATTTATGTCCAACGGTATGCTTCTGGGGAGTGAAATCTGAACTACAGTTTTGTCTATTGCATCCAGTTAACAGAACAGAAATCTGCAAAAATCAAGGTTTTACCATATGCCAATACGTTCCATGGTCATCTCAAAGTTACAACCCAGCCCAATTTTAATAGAGTACAATGGAAATGAATTCTTAAAAGTATTTGTTTGAAATCAATTTCCAATATGGGAAACAATACTGACAGCTATAAAAACACATCCAAAATGTTTCTTACTATCAATTCAAAAAAAATGTTTTCCATTTACTGGATACCCTAATGAATATTTAAGATTGGCTGTCAAGCTGAATATTTTGAAAGCATAAATACGAGAATTGTGCACGTGATACAAACTTGTACTACCGTGGCAACTTAAAACCTTGCTTGAGATCCTCCATGTTGGTAAGATCAGTATGGTTTAAGTATATGAACGTACTCTTCAATTGTAGACCGTATTTCTGTAACCTTTGATGTATTTGTACTAAATGTGTGATCACTTGTGAAAGCTCAAATTCTCTGCTTATAAGGTGGCTGGCTGGGAATTGCGGGAGTTGAAATCCATGTCTTAAAAAGCCCTGAGATTGAAAAGCACTGCGATAAATCAGGGACTGCTTGTCACCCAGCTGGTAAAACCACAACATGGTAAGACTTGCTTCTTAAAGTTAGATAGATGGATGCAATTTGGGAGCTAACTAAGGAAGGAAAATGAAACGAGCTGAAGTCAGCTGTTCTAAAGAAAACAAATCCCAGCTTCAACATGTGCAAGCACTACTCTGCTTCTTAAATACGGTATGCAACTCTTCTTGGTTTCCCCAACAGTCATTTGCATTTGGCTGTAACGGAGGGATACCTAAATCCAAGTAAAAATCAAATTGAACCTGAATCACAGTATAGGTAGCCCTCGCTTAAAGACCGGTTGCTCAGCAACCATTTGAAGTTACAATGCATTTCCCCAGAACTACTTAGTCACATCATCTTTTGGACGCTTGTCAACCGGCTCACATTTACAGCCATTTGCGACATCCTGTGGTCATATGATCGTGACTTTTGGAGGTTTTTTTGCCAGTGTTTACTTCTGGCTTCCAGAAAAGAACAGTCCGTGACTGCAACAAAGGTTGTAAAATCAGACAGACGCAATTGCATAAAATGCACCATCACAACTTACAATATAATTCCAGCCTCAATTACAATCAGAAGTCCAGAACTTCCTACAGTGAAAAACATTCACTCGCATGGTAAAGTCCAATGTGGGGAAAGCCACGCATGCCTGCCCAAATTCAAAACGAAGTTTTATAGTGAAGGTGATAACCGGGCAACTCCACCACCCATTTCTTATATAGCACTAAGGGAAGAGGCACCGATTGTTCCTTACCTGACTGTTTTGTCATCTGCTGAAAGGATCTGCGTATCATCACTGCTCCACAGAGCCTTTTTAATACCAGACGTGTGACCACTGACCATCTCAGGTTCTGAAAAGTAGGGGAAATATTTTGTATTTAAAATGAAAACCTCTTTTCTTACATTTCTTATATTTCAGTAAGGTAACCACTGCATTCGTGGTTAACAAAAAAAAATAACGGAAGTAATTATTGTATATTAGAGCATACAATGCATATATTATATATACATATACATACATACATACATACACATACACACACACGGATATTTTGGGATATTCCCATGCATACAGTGAAGGATTCAAGAAAAACAGATCAAGAATGTATCACGTTTCTCCTTGCTCCCAAAAGAGGCAACTTCATGAGGCTAAATTCCTTTGTCAGCTTTGGGCTTAAAAAGTCCTCCTTAGATGACTATATGCATTTCCCCTTCTTACTTCAGGAAGTGATAAGTCAGTTCTGCCATTTTCATTTCCTCCCTTGCCTATTCCTTTGAGCGGGGACATGGACTCCTGTCCTAAGATCCCACTCTGATTATATTATGATAAAAAAGTCAATCTAATTTATTTGCAACATTAACAAAATTAGCTGTTCAAAGATTGTTGTTGTTGGTTTTTTTTTGCAATAAAGTTCAGGATCATATTCTGTCCTTTCCCAAAAATACTTTTTCAAGAGGAAACTGGACTTTCCTGTTCTTCTTTGAAGACGTTTCGCTTCTCATCCAAGAAGCTTCTTCAGCTCTGACTGGAGGGTAGGGAATGGAAGGATTTATATTCCTTGCAGACAGCTTGTCATTTGCATTCATTTAGAGAGTCCTTGAGGCCACTTGGAGGTTTATCTGTGTCCTCATAGTCACCTGAATAGTGCAAATCGGTGTGGCATCTTCTTGGGACTGTTGAAAGGACTGTGTTGTAGACTGGAGAAGCTTCTTGGATGAGAAGCTAAACATCTTTAAGGAAAAAGTCCAGTTGCCTCTTGAAAATGCACCTTCGGGACAACCATGACCTGGGTGACTGAGAATCTCCATAGACATTCCGTCCTATTTTGTTTGGTGAAGTGAAGATTTTGCACGCATTTTGTCTGAATCTGTGGTTTTTCTTAATCACAGTTTTCTTATTTGTTTGTTTATTTGTCACCCCAACTCTCAGGTTTTCTGGACAGTTACAAATAAAAGAAAATATTAAAACCAGGTGGAAAAAGCCAGCTTGCTAGGCCTTCAAATTAGCACAGAAATATTTGCAACTTCTGGTATTCATTTTACTGATTCATAGGAATTAAAAAAAAACACCTCACCTGCCTCTGGCTTGTTTAAATCATAGATACGTAACAATTTATCTTGTCCACCTGTCAACAAGTAATTGCTGTCCTAGAAGAGAAAATTAGCATTGTCATTTATTAAGAAAGTTGGTTATATGCCAAACCTTTTAAAATCTTGTTAGTTTAAAAAAAAAAAATCAGTAAAATTGGCGATAGGCTGACTATCTTCAGAAAAGCAAAGGCAGTCAAAATCTTGAAAATCAAAACAGACAAAAAGGCATTTGTACTTTTTTCTTTTTACCTGTGTGAAGTCCACTGATTTGACAATATGCTTGTGAGCCAATGTAAGGAGTTCATCTCCTGAAACACCATCCCACAGTTTGCTGAAACCAAAAAAGAGAGAGAAAAAAGACTCAGCTAATGATATAGTATTTTCAGAAAGCTCCAGATACAGGCTTACTTTGCCCAAAATTGTTAGCTTTGTAGCTATTGTTTGACTTATTGATTTGAGACCTGATAAAAGCTTAAAAGCGGAGACATCACCCTGCCAACAAAAGCATGTATAGTCAAAGCTGTGATTTTCCCAGTTGCAATGTATGGATGTGAAAGTTGGACCATAAGGAAGGCTGAGCGCCAAAGAATGGAGGCCTTTGAA